>JAPQRP010000024.1:29772348-29793241 GCA_037367295.1 Apogon hyalosoma | reverse complement strand
TCCCACACCAAAACTCCACCCCACCCACATCTCCATCCCCGTGGTTTCAGCCCCCACCTCCCTCCAAGCCGTCCTCTTAGCCTATATACGGGTCGTCCAATCGTCTGTTCGGCTAGCCTGCGATTCATCACACACTCACACATGCACCTGAACACAAGCCTCCGCAAACCTTTCTCACTTGAAAAGGCGAAGATCAAGCCATCGCCGGCATCACAACAACAACACAGCAGAAAATACTGCTACTTGCCTTGATGCAGGAGAAACCACAACAGGATCTGTGCTTCTGAGGGCTCGCAGACAGAGACTGCTGAGCTTTAAAATCAGGCAGAATCCAAACAGAACAATCCTCTCTTCTTCTTGCAAGTCAGAGCTGACAACTGGCAGGAGAAAAGCAATACAGGGGGAGAAAGGGAGCAGCAGTGGCAGTGAGGGGACGAAAAGCAGCGGTGTCATGAGTTGGGGGGGTCAGGAATGAGAGCAGGATAGAGGGGGCGGAGGGTTGGCCGGGATAATGGGAGATTGGGAATGCTGAACGAGCGGATAGGGGGACCGCAAGGGAAGCCGACGGACGCCTTGGCAGATGGGGGAGGGTGAGAGTCAAATGATTTTATAGGAACCACTGGTAGAAGAGACTTTTAGGGGATATGAACCGCAAGACTTCATGGCCACAGTCAACTTTACAGATACAGTTTCACTTGTGGAGAACAGCATCATGAGATACAGGTAAAGTGGGGTCAACCAGTGTGGTTTTCACAGGACTGATACTGAAGGAGACTGGTAATCTGCATTTAGAACGTATAGACAATTGCAATAAAAATGAAAAATCTTGCTGTCGAACTTCATAGCATTGCCAAAGGAACGCTTGAATGTAAAACCAGAAACTAAAATTCAACACTGTTTATATTAACTCAACTTTCACATAGAAGAGAAAGGATTATAAATAAGTAATGCATAGATAAATGTACTTTGCCATTTCAGCACTGATGATATCCAACCAATAAATTTAGCCTTTTTAGAATTGCAATAATATATAAAAGACATCATTGTACCAATAGTTGCAAATGTCTGAATATTCAGTCTGATAACTGACCAGGATAGAAATCTGTTATAATTTCTTACAATGTCCAGCCTATAACCTATATTCTGTAGCCACCATAATGTACAGTCACGGAAAAAATTATTAGGCTACCCGTGTTTTCTTCAATTTCTTGTTCATTTTAATGCCTGGTACAACTAAAGGTACATTTGTTTGGACAAATATAATGATAACAACAAAAATAGCTCATAAGAGTAGAGTTTAATTTCAGAGCTGACATCTATCCATTTTCCATGGTTTTCTTGATAACAATCATTAATATCATTATCATTATTAATATCAGACATTAATATCTGTGGCATTGTACTGACAAAAACAGTGCTTTTAGGCATTCCAATGTTTACTTTTCTGTCTGTTTTAGTCACATGATACACACAGGAGTTAGTACTTGATTTCATAGCCATTGTTTCTGATGACTTTTGATGATCTAATAATTTTTTCTGCGACTGTAGATTTCCACTCAATAATGTGGGAAAGTAGATATCACTCAGATCACACCAGGTGATGTGCAAATGTGAATTTTGCATACTCCTTTTCAACAGAAATGGGGCTTGTAAGCATGGTTCAGAGTAATCGCACTGACCCACCACCAAATCCACAGTGTTCAGCCCCTGCTGTGGTGCCACCGGCTTGGCACTCCCACTAACTGACTGACAGGTGGGAAGCAAAAGAGGAATCGCGCCCTTATCTGTCCTTTTTAACTCTTTTTGGTGGTTTAGAGCACCCATGTGAAGAGCCCAGGATTGCTGACAGGTGGACTACACATAAAACGTGATGAAACTTTGACCTGAGCTACCATTTTGCCTGATTTAATGGCAGGGAAAGCCCTAAACATCTACAGACACATTTGTCCATCTGTTCTTTCCACCTGCTTGCTGTGCATTAGTCACACCTACATCTACACATGCACGGTGCTACAAAATGAACAAGGAACACACGCGCCAACACGGACACACTCTGACCTGTCACAATGAGAGGCCAAGGCACTCACAGCAAGTCCATTCTCGCCACATGCATGTACATATGTCTTCCTATGCTTCCTTTGTGTTCCTTCTCTTCAAGGATATGAGAAAAACTCAACTTTAACACTTTATAGTCCTATTAAACACATGGCACAGGGAACACCTTCATGGTTTGTTTACTGCTAACAACACCAACCTTTTTACAAGAGTCCCATAGACCACTCAGTGATTCCATGGTCATTATTGCCAGACCCCCACCCTGTAACAGTGTCTGGCTGACATATGGCAGAGTAGGTAATGCAGATAAAATCCCTTAAACAAGTCTCCAGAAAACAGTAATTTATGTGAGAGGGCAATGGATGAACTAAAATGCCAATAGAGGAGATGTGGAAATATGGGGAAAACTATTAACAGCAATACAAAAATGTCTTAGACTTTCAAATATGTGATCATAGACAGAATAATCAAAAGAAGAAGTTTGATGAACTTTGCATATTTATGTTATTTTTAATAGTAGCACTAGAAACTATAAAAATGCATTTAAAACAGAAAGTGAAAAAAGATGTTCAAATGATATGATCCAATCAAAAATATAATCAAGTTATTCAAGGCGGGGTACACCCTGGATGAGTCAACATAATCAAATCAGGTATTTTAAATGTATTTACCCCTTTCTCTTAATTGAGACATGCTCTGGTTGAAGCCGTTGGGGAATTCCTACTGGAGTATTATGACAACGATGATCCTGGCTCTGACTGGTCCGTGTAGTTGAATTCAATGCTATATGCTAATCAGCGAATACACAGGATTGGCATTATGCCGCATGGCTCATCAATCTAGCTGTATTTCTTGGTGTTTTATCGTTTCCTCCGCAGTGGGAGTATAACCGTTACTACATTTCTTACTATTGTGGTGTTACGTTACGTTGCTACATCCTTAAGACCAATACTACCCACTAGGGTTGTTATTCTTAGCAGAAAAGAATAAAACACTTAAAATATCTATTTCATCTTTTGTGCAGTAGGAGTGACGAGAAAATATTCAGGATCAGAGAGAAAAAATGACACAAGTCTGCATTCCCAGAATACACAGTCAGTACTGGCAGAGGAGATACTAGTGAGTGATGGAAAACGTGAGAGTTGGATGAAGCCACAGCACTGATAATTACTGGTGCTATTGATCCTGTGGAGATGAGATATTACTAAGCTATTCACTGTGGCGCTGCCAGATTTCCCTCAGACTGATTAAACAATATTAGTGAAGGAAAGTCTGTATTAATATGCCTGATTACATCAAATCACCTGCTATTATCTTAAAGATGAACACTATTGAAACTTTATAGATACAGTAAGTGACAGAATAAGGTCACTGAAGCAACAGTCAATTTATGGGAACAAAGTTTTGTGATTGTGTAAAGTCAATGTATCAACAGAAATTAAAGGGATGACACATAAGTGCCAAGGCATGGAAAAAGTGGCAGAGCTGTGGATGGAAAACATCAGTGGAAGGAGGGATAGGAGGAAGCAAAGTCATGCACTCACAAGGCACAGCGTGGCGGTAGAGGTTGTCTCGGATGGTCTGCTGCAGTTCGTGGTCCGGCGAGGACTTCTGGAAACGCTGGCTTAGGTAGTGTTTCAAGTCCTTGTTCAGCTTGTTTCCTGTTATTGTGAACACAAACAGGAAAACATGTGGTAACTGCATCACAACAACTTAAAAAAAGGCATAAGGAGACACAACAACACTGCTACAACTCACAGTGAAGTGTCAAACAGCCACAATGTTTGGCTCTCACAGAAAGAAATACACAAGTGCATCCTGCAACCATAGCAAAGTTAGATGCTGAGTGTATACCCGTGAATTGTACACTTGCCATTGTCACTCAGAGGGGAGGCTGGCTGCGGGCTCTCCCTCTTCAACCAGCCAAAACTAAGATTGCTAGCACAACGGCTTTCAGTGGGAATCAGCCCTCCTACCGCTTGGCCATCTGGACCTCAGACACACATTAGGCTACTGAAGGGCAGCAAGGCTGGAAAGTGTCTGAATGTGTGTGTTTGGTTTGGAATATATGTTTGTGTGGCCATTACACTGAGTGGTCATATCACATATGTGCAAACAGCACAACAGTATACTATCATACAAAGCAACGGAATGGCATCATTTGTAAAATGAATATAAATGTAAAAATTTCAATCAAACTATAAAAACGTCTTGATGGAAATTCAACGGCAATAACACTTCAGGCTACAGCAAACATATTGTTTGACTTAATTTCTCATTATGCATTATACACATGATTTATCTACCATCTTTGCATGGCTGCTGAGAGCATTTTTGGTTGTCTTGGGCAAACAACCAGTCATAAAAGGCCCTGGATCCTGTTTCCATGGAAACTGTGTGTATGTGTGTCTGTAAAGGCGTGTGTGTGTTTAATAAGATGATTGAGATTGTTAGTATAGTAGAGAGGAGCATTCTGCACTGGTTGGCAGAATGATTGTAGGTTCATGCGATCAAAATACAACTGAAAAACACAACATGCACATCCCACAGGCATGATACGCTGGCGTTATGATTTACAGTGACCCCAACTGTTGTCAGTCATTTATATGCACATATACATTAACATATTAAGTATGCACATTGGAGATGCACATTTTTATTAAGATCAAAAGAAGAGATTATGAGAAATATGTGTCATTATACTTGTTACAGTTTCCACATAATTAATGATTGTTTGTGCATTTATAAACATACATATAGTTCAATTATTAGAATGCAGTCACATGGACACAGTCTGAGAGAAAAGGTCGAGTCGCCGCCCCACTCCCTAAGCTCTTTCTTGGAGGGAATTCGGCTGCTGGCCCCGTCCCATCCAGACATATCGTTGCGTTGTAATCCTCACAACAGGTCACAAGCTAATGCTCCAGCCAACAGAGTTTCTCATACACATCACAATGTGCCCTTGTGTACACCAATTACTAGAGAGCAATGGGCATTGCTTGCTAGTTGAACCCCAAATGACTCTTTCTGGACCAGGAAATCATAATAGGCCTTCAAAAGTCTTCAAGAGTACTGGTGTGAAGCCTTAGGTACCACAGCCCAAAGTATAAAGGTATTACATACATTTACCTTGTCAGCCCTGAAGTAAAAAAAAATAAAAATAAAAAAAAGTTTTAGTAACACAATGATGGTTTCAAGTTTGATTTTTGTGATGTGATGAAATAAACAAAGCCTCATGCTGGGAACACATTGATGAAGAGTCATAATTTTGTTGTTTATTTAGGGCTAGGCCTCCTATGTGGTTGAGAAGTGAACAGAAGTACCTCCAGGAAGTATTACATAAGCTTTAATCCAGTTATGTAGATTCTGTTCTCTGTTTGTGTATGCTTATCTTGATTCAACAAAAATGCTTTGATGAGGATAAACAAGCATTCCATGAAAAGCGGGACAACGTGAATTACCTAAAGGACTGTCCCATGATGAATCAGGGAAAGGTAATCAGTTTGATACGTGTTGATTAAATAGATAGAGATATCAGTCTTCTGTTTCTGGGCATTTTGCAGTCATTTAATGCTGACAAAAGATACCAGGATACCGCCCAGTGAGCAATTACAGTTAATGCAAAAGCAGCGGAAAAACTCACTACCTGTATTTTTTTTTTTTTGAAGTGGATAATTACTGCAGTGATTAATATGTTTCATCTGCGACAAGTTCTTTAACCCTAACTGATGCAGTGAGTCGCTAGCTTCTCATCTCTTAAACAATCATCAGTTTGATCGGGAACATAAAGACTGGACTGCGTCTCAATGGAAAGAGATCATGAGTTCAAATTGACCCTGTTGCAGAGTGAGAAGACAGCTGGATGAAGTGATTACCCATCATGCCTAGTGCCTACAGTATAAACCTGTGGGGGCAGTGTTATGATCTGGGTTTGGTTCAGTTGGTCAGGTCTAGGCTCAGGAGCATTATGTGTCCAAAACATGTAGTCATCGACTACCTGAATAGACTGAATGACAGGGTTCCTACAGGTTTCTTCAAGTTAAATTTAAGACTTTTTAAGACCTTTTCAAGACTACTTAGAACAGAATATTTTCAGCTTTCTCGGGCGACGTGTGCGTGACTAATAGCTGCAAGTGTGTTGGGAATGTTCTGTAATCCTTTCTCATGGGGGGCTGCAAAGTTAGTGATAATTGGTTCCTAATTTTAGTATAAATTGTTGGGTGGGAACGGGTGGAACCAAGTAGACTAACGTTACTTTCTTTGCAGTGTAGACATTTAACAGACACATTTAAACAAGTTTATGGCAACATAACTTAAGACCTACCATATCAAGTTTAATACCCTTTAAAGACTTTTTAAGGCATTAGCTTGAATGCAGATTTGTAAATTCAAGACTTTTAAGACCCCACGGGAACCCTGGAATAACCAGGTCTGGATATCAGTAGATTTTTCTGTAAATACTAGGATTCATCTGGGTCAAACTGTGAAAGAGTGCTTCAAGACCATTAGACATTATTTTCAGACATCGATTGGCCACCACAGACCTCCAGACCTGAACCACATTGAGAATCTTTTGGATGCTCTGAAGAAGACTTTATGCAGTTATCCAATTCTCCCATCATCACAATAAAATCTTAATTCAACATATAAACACTGCATTACATACAATGGCAATGAGCCCCATCATCACAGCTAAAGGTTGGAAATGTACTATTTTTTTACTTTATTAGAAAATGTTACACTGAACCTCTAAGTCAAAGTAATAAGTAAATGTCAGCTGCTAAACATAAAAGCAATGAATCAATAAATCTGTACCTAAAGATAAACTAACCACCAAACATTTTTTTTAAATGACTATTCTGCTTCAAAGTCTGCAATTTCAATAGAGAAGCCCCTCGAGGATCGGATGATAACTGACACTAGCTGAGGTGTTGGCTAAGACCAGAGTATTCATGAGGTGTGTGTTAACAGGAGCCCCTTTTCCATAGCATTTCTGTTCCGGGAATATTTCCCCTTTATTCCGGAGCGATGTCTGTGTAAATGAAATGGTGGAATCATTTAGTCCCACTTCTGTTAGAGCTCTGTAATGACTCTGGAGGTAGTAACAGAGCCGTGATAAAGGTGGAATCCTGATTCCGGAATAAAAGGAACACCTCTCGTTCCGCAACCAAGGTGTGACGTTTTGATGATGTAATGCATGTGCGACCCCTGCACCAGGGGGGATTTAAAAATGAGTGCAGGCCGTGTACAGTAAACAAACATATCAATGTGACCAGAAAGATGTCAAACTGGGGAGACGCCGAGAAAATAAATAGAATAAACATTGCTGCACTCTCCATTGTTTTGAGAGCCAACACCACTATGCTCGGGGTATTTCCAATGCACAAGTTACACATCACACTATTCGCTGTGCTACGTCACCGCCCCCAGCCTGTCTCAGCTCTGTTACTCCTTTGGCTTGGCTGTGGAAATCAATCAATGGTGGAAAAACCGTGGGATCACCACACCATCTCACCTTTTTTTCTGAAATCTCTGAGTAAAAGTGGCGACAAACTCACTTTGTGGTTCACCAACTTCAACTGTTCTTTCTGGTATGAGGTCAAATACCAATCCCCCACATTCCCTTTCTCTTTTGTCTTCTCTGTCCAATACTTAAAGCTACAGCTGACTACTTTAAAACCACTCTCCTCAAATGCACCACAATGTGCGGATTTCATTCTTTTGGTTGGCTCCAACTGTTGCTCTAACTGCAGAAATACAGATGACTGTCTTATCTTAGAGACTGATATGCTGTGGATTCTCACACAAATCTGCCAGCGATCTCATTTTAAAGAAGGTCAAGAAGATCCTGACTTACCTCCACTTAAGCTTTTAAGTAATCTAGTCCCTTCAACCAGCACTCTAAACCCATTAACTGCTGCTACGGAGCCTCATTCTGTTTTGGTACACAGTGTAATGACTGGCTCCCACTAAATACACCAGTGCTAAAGATGTGGATTCAGACAGACTTGATTAGACCTAAAATAGTTTACAGAGCTGAGAGGTAACCGAAGGTCTGTTTTGCCACCTCATCTTCTCAGTATTCACTCTCCTCATTCAGACCTCGTATAAAATGTTCCTAATTTAGATTGGTTTGATTCCTGGCACATAATTATGGTTTCACTCACTCTTTTTATTTGGTATCAGTAAGATTTTAAACCAAATTTTTGACTCCAAACCAACCAACTTCAGGCAGGCAACAAGGCTGGGTTGGGAGTACTTTTGACCAAGCAGCCACCCACCCAAATCCTTCAGCAAATAGATAATTAGGAAAGACATATCCTTCAAACACAGCCCACCTGTTATAGATTTTCCATAAGCCCCCTACAACAAGCAAGATTTTTGGAGGGATACGTGCAATCCGTGACAGAGGGGGAATGGGGCAGAGGGGCTTTACACCAGCAAGAGCGTCCGTCACACAGAAAAAGAACAGAGTAAAGACAGGCAAAACATCAAAAGAGTTTTAGACACAGCTGAAATGTGAAAAGCCCCACTGCTTTCCAGGCATCTCCCATCGCGCCCACCCCTGCACCTCAGGCTCTGATCAGCCAGCCAAGGCCCTGCTCAGACATGCAGAGCCAGACATGGCACCAGCCAGACCGTCCACTGGCAGTTGACATCTGTATTCACAGCATGGAAAAACCAAAGTTGACTGAAACTTAATCTGCCTGCTCGCAGGGCAGCCATCGTAGGAAAGGAAAGATCTGACCGATTTCTGCTGATTTGGACATAGTCACGGTCTTGTACGGGCCCTTCACGCTCAAGACGAGCAATGTCATTACATAGTGGAGCGCCTCGGAAAATTGCTTGATATTCCAAACCTACAGCTACATTTACGCTACATGGATGTCTGTGAATGACCTGGCTGCTGTGTCTGTAATTAACCTCACTCTACTGCTGACAAGGAGCTGAGGCTTTTCATTCCAAAACTGGGCCAAAATCCAAGCTTACTTATAGTTGATTACTTTTACTTGAATCAGCTGTCATGGAAGTTTTCTCATTGTATATACAAGACTACAAGGACATTTACATTGGATAAATCTTTGATTGTGTTCTATATACAAACACACCCATATTACACTCCTTCTTCTTCCATGTACATACAAGGCAGACTTATAAGTAGGGATGTGTGCAATAATACTAACATTCTAACTCAGCTCATTTCAATTCCAGACAATGATATAGCACATTTCCAATTAAACATGTGATGAAATAACAAGTATTTAAGTATAATATGATCTAAAAAGGTAAACCCTTCTTAAGTATGGTTGCAAACTTCCCTTACAATTTAACATCAGTCTTTTGTAGGTGGTAAAAGAGGTTAGTAATCACTGAGTCTGTCGAGAAGACCATCTTTCAGCATAACTTGTCAAAGTTTTCATATCCAAATCACATCTATGAGATACAGCAGATAGAAGAGGTTTGAAAATGTCTGGGGTGGTCAGAGTCCATTTTCTGCCCAGAATTACATTTAGTATGACATTCGCTCCATGCTTATTTGTGTTTCTTTCATGCAAATCTTCTGCCTGCATCTTGCCATGTGGAAGAACGCGAAGCATCGTGATGAAGAAATGAAGAAGCATAATATGAAACAAGAGATATGTTCCTTTTGTCACGAGATACATAGCATTAGCCTCATAGTGTCATTGTGCAAGTCATATTCTGGCCAAATATATGTGTTAGGACAGTAAAGTTACACAGATATCACAATTTGGACAAAAACATGATATGCAATTATGCTATGAGGCTGTCAGTACAGTCATACTTTACAGTCTTTGAATTAAACCAAAAGTAAATTATTCTTAATATTATTTTGTTATATTAACATGGGCTAGAGGAATCTATAAACAAGTTCAGACAACGGCACATACAGTCAGCCTCTTAGCACAAAGCAGCAGTCTAAGTGACAAAGCAGAAACACAGTCATATGCCAGGGTGCCAGCCTGTTTTACGCGTAGCCAAGTCAGATTTGGCAGCGCCGCCATGTTTGGCTGGGCATTGACTGTTGTATCGATGTTGCATACACAAACAGTCTGGCATACAAGGTAACAAACAATTTATTCCCCCCGCCTCGCTTTAACCGTCTTTTTAACATCAAGAGACACATGGCCATGAGGAGGCTATGATTAGCACTAAAGCCTTATTTCAGTGTAGCCTTTATAGATAAATTTAGTTTCTTCAAAGTGATGCATAGTGAAGGTGTAGGCTTTAAAGTCAAATGAAATGATGCTATCCAACCTTAGCCTACTACAGACAGTGTTTAAGTACATTTAGCTATGAGACATACACAAGCTGCCCAGAGTCATGTCTTAAGTAATCATCTCTTAAGTGAGGACTACATCTGTGGCTCTAGTTAATCAGATTATCAGGGCTAATCACAATTTAATTGATTAAACCAGCACCATCTATTTACAGTTAACATTTTTATCACAACTGAACAGAGCTCATCCATATGCCTCGCTTATTAGAAATGGGACGAGACCACAGAGGAGGCTCAATTTGAAAGAAGAAGAGGATAAAAGAGGATAATATTAAGCTTAGATCCATTTTTGGTGAATATTAGTAAATGAACCACAGTATTTGGACCTATGTGGAGATGGGGAAAACTACGAGGAGGCTCTTTCCTCAAGCTCAAGCAGCTGATGAAGTGATACTGTAAGAAGTCGCTCTTTCAGAAATAAGAAGTCTAAAACTCCAGATGTGAGACCACTCTTTCATCTTCCCAGAGCAGACAGGTGTGTATATCTCTGTCTGTAGAAGAATCCCTGTCTCTGAGCTCAACACTACCCCCTATGTTCCTCTGTTAGATGAGGCTGCATCACAGCAATGGCAGAGCCTCTGTATCCATGGCAACAGCTGCCAGAAGAGTCTCTTCTGTGGTGAAGGTAAAAATGATCACAAGCAGCCATAGTTTGCTGCCCCCCGCTGGAATACCAGGACATTACAAAAACAAAAGAGATACTGAAATAGATACAAAGCACCATTAGGACTTACTAATAATAGAAAGTTTCAGTATAAATATATACATTTTTTAACTACAGTATGTACTACCATGCAAAAAAATAATTTCCTCACACTTTTCCTCCTAAGAGGGGATGTCTTACAGTCTTGCATACGCCTTAATTTTAATTTTTGCATTCAGCTTAATTTAAAAAACAATGCAGTAATGTATGTTACTAACTACAATGTGCAGTGTTTTTTTAATCACATATGCACTCTCAGATACATAAATGCATAAGGCTGAGAGATAATTATCACAGTGATTTTCCTTGATATAAGAAATGTTTGATATAACTTCAATACTTCAATAGCACCAGAATGCCTGATCTGTAACACACGTGTGCAAACCAGTACAAGGTGTAACTATGACAACACACTATTTTACATAGTGATAGTAGTAGTAGTTTATTCGATCATTAATTAATTTAAACAACAAACAAAAAAAACAACATATCCATTGTTGCATATACTATGCGACCGAAAGGGTTTAGGCTGTCAAAGAACAAGATGACCGGCACATTATATTATCTACAGGTGCACTGACTGACTGACTTGTTGAACCTAAAATCTATTAAATTTTCCACTGTTTGTTTCTTAGCCATATGCTGTGATAATTATCAATATTGTCCGAAACAAAAACACTTTATTCTAATAAGGTTTTTGGCCATGTTGTCCAGCCTCATGTGGATACACAAAGACTTTCCCTCAGTGCCCCTTGAGACGTTGGAAAGCAGTTTGCAATCAGTGGAAGCAGCATGAAAGTGGTGGAGCTCTAAAACTGAAGGGGAAATGCACCAGACACTGAAGTCATTTATTTGGATATTAGCCTGAAACACATGAGCCAAAAGAGTTTATTTTCTCAGAGGAAAATCCATTATGGCCAGACTTGTTGTTTTGTCTAAAACAGCAAATAAAAATGCATCATGAACCACAGCCTCTACTGGTTCCTGGTCAAAAATATACATTGAAAATTACTGTTGTGAAATCATTATCTGCCTAAAGGGAGAAGAAACACCAGAATGTAATATCTTGGCTGTATGACATTATGCTTCTGTAAATCACCTGAGCTGCTGTGTGAGAGTAGATTAGGTACAAGAGAAAATGCAATCACATCGGTTCAATTTACAGACTAGAATGGAAGAAGAACAGCCTGGTCGGTATGGGTGTGGAACAATGAAAAACTAAACCTCATCCTTTGACATCTGTCAGTTGTCGAGTTAAGCGAGAAAAACATCAGATCCAAGACGGTCAGGGTTAAATCTCTGAGGTGTTTTTAATCCTGTCTATATGGTCCTGGAGCTGCCTTTCTGTTTACTGTGTTCCAGATTGCTTTCATTGATCGGAGGGCCTCCACACAGGGAGAGGAAATCCTCTGAGGATTCATTTCAGCATGTAGAGCACTAAAGGGCTGCCGGCACAGGCGTCAATTTACCTGCTGCGATCTGAAACTGGACTGAGAAAAGCACATACGTGTGACATTTTATTGGTCTAATATATATGTGTAGAACATGCTGTGCAGTCAGTAGTTTACATGTGATTCTCCTTGTGCTGGGTTATTTGTGGAGGCCATTATTTACACAACACCAGCGCCTGTCTAATTTGACAAACATAAGCATCTGCTCGCCAAGGACTCGGACACAATAAACAATAATATGGTGCCTGCATCGTGATTTATGTGGCTCTTGAACACAGTACTACAGTAAGTTTTATGTTATTAATATTCTTGTGAAGATACCTGCATATACTATTAACTTCAACAGTTGAGGCTCCCTCCAGAGAAGACGGTAGATAAGAAGATCCATCATCCACGCACTCCATGGGTTTTATACACTATCAACAGGCAACACAGTGGATGTGCTTTTTAATAATAATACGGGAACAAATTTAAGAGTCTACCGAGTGTAGATGTTGGCATAGAAATGGAGTTTTAACCATCTAAGAACAGTAACGCAAACAACATCACGGTGTAATGAATATTAAAATGTTCCATGTGTACACTTAAAGCTGATCCAAATTGTGGTATGAGTAATCACTTCTTCTTATGATTATTTTCACGAAAACCATGATTTACTAATGATATAATTATTGAGTAACTGAGGCATAAACCATTATTTTGGAAGTGATTACTTCATGGCTTCACTTCTCTGACAGGTGGCATTTATAGTTCAATGGCAGTATTAGTCTGGAGTGATGAGCCAAAATTGCTATTATTCAGAAAAAAAACAGGAGCTGGAAATCGACAAAAGGATAGAATGAGAGACAAAAGATCAGAACATTATGGCAGGAAGGCAAGAATTTACAAAAAGCTCAAAATGAAAGATTGTTCCTTCATTTTCCGAACTGCTTCGTCGTCTGGAGAGTTCCAAAAGGGCCTGATCTTATCCCAGCTTACATACGGTGAAGGCAAGGTACACCATGGACATATCTTCAGTTCATCACAGGACTGACATATACACAAACAACCATATTCTCACATTCATACCTCCAGGCCAAGTTAGAGTGACTGGTTAACCTATTAAGGTGCATGTGTCTGGAGGAGCAAATTCAAGAGAATAATCCCTAAAGAGAAGACATGTCAGCTATGCTTGCATAAAATAAGCGAGCTAATTTGAGGAAAACTTCTGGAAAGTTGCAAATGATGAAAAGAAATGAAAATGAGTTATAGCACATTTCAACTGATGTGATTTAGAGCAAATAAGTACACTGTGTGACAAGACTGCAATTAATAGTAGAAGGAGAAAAAAAAATATTACAGTGTTTTGGTTTTTTTTCCCATGCAAATTGGCTGTAATGGTAAGTGAGTGATTTCCCCATGGGGGTCAATAAAGTTAATCTGTATCTGCATCTGTACCTGTAACCGAGACAAGGAATAGTCATGATGTACCTGTTGCTTGTCGCAAGTATGTTTAATGTTTCATGGAAACATTCAAGAGGACACCATGAAGAGCAGCTGATCAGTTAAGTTTGATATTTACTCCAATTTTTCCTTTTACATAAATGGTTTCAATGGAATATTAAGGAAATGTGCAAATATATATATTCTCTTGAGACCCAGCAGTGCATTTTTTTCCTCTGAGGGGGGCAAGAGGTTGATAGCTTTATTTAAAAAGAAAAAAAAAATGCAGAACATAACATAAAACAGTGGAAAAACAGTTACATTATGCTGTTTCCAATTAAGAAAATTATTTAATGTAAAATAAACAAAATTTTTACTTTCCTGGCTCTCGGGAGGATAAAAATTAGGGATGTCTTGGGCTTATCTTTTATGGCCAAACTTTTAACTCATTTACCAGAGTGCATCTCATGTTCAATCATAAGCATATGTCAGCAAAAAAGAACAGCCAGTCTTTTAAACAATGTCTACCATAAATAAAAACATCACTGCGGGTTTAGCTTGTAAATTACATTACGGTACAAAATCCATTAAGAGAATAGGAATTCTATAGCTGATTTAATGGTTTGTGGAAATTATGGTTCGAACAATAAGTTATTGATGTTTAGATTGTCAAACTACTACCAAAGCTACAAATGAATGCTAAAAGCCCCACTGTTCAAATGTATGACTAAGCAAAAAAAAAAAAAAATCCACTTTATTAGGGAGTTACATTTGTGAGATGTATTACCATAATATCTTCTGGCCTCTCTCTACCCCTATTCCATTTCACAGCGTGATAAATGGGCGACTGCTGGGGTGTAATCAGAGGCTGTGTGCTAAGTCACCCCAGGCCCACAGTGGGTGAACACTGTACTGACAGACCAACCACTGGTCACAGCCGGAGTGGGAGCGACAAGAAAGACTGAGAAACTGAAGGAAAATTGTGACGTGTAATGTACATTAAGGGCAAAGAAGTAAAGAGGTAAAACAAATTGGAAAAGTAAAGAAAAAGAGGAGGGGGGAGAAAAGAAGAAAATATTAAAGGGTGAAGCAGGTGCTGATGTGGAGTCGGAGGAAGAGGGCAAATCAAAGACAGACGGTGGGAGGTTTGTTGAGAGTGTTCGGATTCGAGAGGCGAATTCCTGCGTATAACAGCTGTTGGGGACGCTGTGTCTTCATCACAAATTCTAGCTTTATAATTGGCCTCATGGGGAAAGCGTGGTTTACTTTCTATGATTAACCAGGGTCTGCCTTAGTCCGCCTCGCCTCAGGGCCCAGGACAAGCTCATTAACTCTGCCACCAGGGGGCACATGTCACTCAGGATCATTAAGTGTGAGGGACAGCATGGAGCCAGTGTGTACAGTACATGCGCTCACACTGAATATTGAGTGAATTTACTGACGCTGTGAGAGAATAATGTGCAGATGCGACTGGAACTGTTAAACAATACTCATATTTTCTTAAGATCTACAAATGGATTAACTTCAGATTGAACAAATATTGCTAATTAACTTTGACTGAAGATTGCTAAAAGTAATTATGTCTCGTCGAATTGTGGTCTGACATTGAGAAATCTTCCTCTTTCTTTGTGTGCTTTTCTGACTGGTTTTGGCCTTGAGTTCTACGCGACTATCTTCTTGTGCTTTCTAATTCATTTGTTTTTGTTGGTTTTTTTTCCCATCCTCTCATTTTTATCCCAAGGTCTGCAGTCGTGGCTTATTCTCCCCCTCACGTCCTTCAATTGGGCTCCTCTTTGCTTACGTAACTCCCTATCTAATCCTTCATCCTTATTTTGTTTCCTTCAACCACAAACATTGACCTCAAGTCCTCTTCCATCAATCTCACCATCCATCCATCCACCCATCCATCCGTCTCCATCGTGCCTGGAGTAGGCATGACTGACCCAGTTTTCTGTCCCCGTCACCCTGCCACACTGCTGACTCAAGACACGCTCAAGATGCTGCGTGAACGCACAAATACAGACATTCAGCTTTGCTCATCTGTGTGAATATGTTTGGCAACACATGCATACAAAGAGGGACACTCAAACACACCACATCTGCTCACCAGTCTAATTTTAGAACCTGGATAGGAACACACACACATACACACACCTCTAAACAGGGACAAAAGAAAGTATAAATAGAGAGAAGAACAATGACAGTAGCAACTACCGCCTCCTCGTCCTGAGAGTCATTCCCATGTAAGGCCAGAAAAGCTTAGAATCAAAATATTCATACCAGATGACACCTTCAAATGTTAAATAAGTCAAATTCATTCAAATATACACTTACGCTATCACAAAAAAAAAAAAATCTGTGTATGTGCGTGTTTTTAAGGGTTGTAGGCTAATGGGGCAGCAGTCACTGCTGGTTACATCTACAGTCGTTTCTGGGTCAGCATCAGGCAACGCTCATCCAGCACTGCATCCCTGAACAGCTGACTCGAGGCCAGACATGGAATCAAAGGGTAATACAGTTGTAGTCTTAACTTTCAACCAGCAGGGGCAGATTAGCATGAACACTGCTTTTGGAATTAACATGCCATGTACTGAACACTCATAGTAACGCAAATCCATTTTACTGGAATAAACATGTCATTTACTATAAACAAATAGATTAATGTGGAATATATGAGGATATTTTTCACTTTCTGGATTAAGAAGTGCATTCAATATGAGATTGCATGTATCTCGTAACCCAAAAGCAATAATGCATGCCAGCTTCTTAACACACACACACACACACACACTTGATAATCCTGGAAACAGCTTGGGAGTTCAGTATAGATGTGAACCTTAAACGTCAATTAACCCACATTGTACTGCCGTCTTTGCTTTCATGACTCATAAGTGCATATGTCCATATGAGGCACGCATGCAATATACCGCCATGTGCTGTGTGTGTGCGTATCCACTGCCCGTGAACAGAAGCGCACACATATTTAAACAGGAGCTATAGTTATCTGTAGTGTCCTGGCACCATAGCATGATGAGCAAGATGAAGCTCAGTGAACCATGCAAAGAGCTTTGTGTGTTACACAGAGAGGCAGAGTTAGAGGGTGATAACTTTTGTGTAACTGGGCTGCTCAGCTTGCTCTGATAAATCCTGCAAATGAACACTTGCACACACAAGAGACTGAGCAGAATCTCCCCTTTGCTCAGTTGGGCGTGCATGCACTTAGGCTAGTGAATATATGCCAATTCAACCACATGCACATAGACACAAGCCGAACGCTTTTCTCAAATGCAGTGTCATCACAGCATTACGACAGAGGCTCAGGTTGGACCGGGCCCAGGTCCGAGGACTAGGCCGTCAGTTCACAGCTTTAATCCGGTACTGAGGTCTTCTTCCAAAAACGTCAATGTGATGACACGTTGATGGACAGACACACCTCCCTGTCTGCAGCTTTGAGTGTGCCACAGCATATAAAGCAATGTGGAAGGAGCTATGGAGGAGTTTCAGCCAGGGATGGGGATGAGAGCGAGTTCACTCCAGACAGACAGAGATCAGCTGGCTACGAACAGGCAGCCAGTAATCACTGTCAGCAGCTCGCATTGAACACCATCATGTGCTTGGACATGGCAGCACAAATGCGTTCAAACTCACAAACAAACTGAAAACACCAGGTCTTGTGCCTATCGTTACAGACAAACCCTAACACGAGCACTGGAAAAAAGGTAAGCCCTCCATCTTTCACTGTGACAACTAATACTCAACACAACAGAGATAAACTCACACTAAATAAATGTTGCCCCCAATACGACAAGAGAACCACTCCTCCATGCAGACAGAATATTGAACCACTCCGCTGTGGAGACAGTCCATTATGTTTTTTTGAGTGAAAAAGTGTGTGCGTGCATGTCTGTAGCAAGTGATAATGGAGGTGAACTCTGAAACCTGTCTGTATTTCTATCTCCCTACACCAATCTTTCCCACAGTTCATGACTCACATCACACAATAATCTCAAATCACTGAGACAGGGGAGGTGACACATGGGCTACAAAATGACAAAAGGAAGGTATGAGGTTCTGCAGATTTTAAAGAGCTTTGATGCCAAATCAAGTGATAACCTCTGAGGCTTGTAGTTCCACCAATGGCCACTTGGGGCTGTCTACAAAAGCAAATCAAACCCCACAGATGCCAAGATAAATGTTTAACTGCAGCAGAAAGAAGCATATCAAGAGCAGGTACAAAAATTGGTTTCAGTCTTAATGTCACTTATTTTCCCTGTTAATGATAACATTACACACTTTACACAGCAAGAATTTGTACACAAATGTTTTGTCAAGTTTACTGGTAATTATTTTGAATATGTGGCCTCATATTGTAAATAATTCTGTTAGGTTTCTGTAAATTGGCTTGAGAGTCTGGTTTCAACCAGCTTTATATGTAAAGTGTCATGAGATAACTTTTGTTATGATTTAGCACTATATATATAGAATTTGATTAATTAATTGATTGACTGATTGATTGATTGATTGATTGAAACTTACTTAACTTGATAATGCCTGCATTTAATCAGATTAAGATTTGTGGCCTAGCTTGCTAATGAGCTAGCTAGCCTGTTGCATACTGTTCAGACATGTTTCTTAGCATGTTAGTTAGCAGTGTGGTTGGTGTTTTTAGCTACTTAAAGTATGGTCACTTCTAGCTGCAAATAAACAAGATGGCAAAAAGCCAAAACCTCAAACTCTGGACTTTAAACTCTGACTACAACTACAGTGGCAACACCCATTATGTTTCCAAGTGAGATTTACAAAAATCCACAGGTCTCTATGAGGAGAGTGTATAGAAGAGCTATGAAGAAAACAAGACAAATAAAGATCAGGGCCTAAGAGGGGGATAGTCTTAGAGGCAAATAAAAAAAAAGAAAAAGAAAAGGAAAAAAAAACCAAAACAGACAACACATTAAGAACAGCAGCAGCAAATGAGGGAAGGATGAGATCAGAGGAAGGGGAAAGGAGGGCATGAGGGTGGGAGACGGCACAGAGGCCTGGCAGGATGCCAGAGGAGGGAGTGTGCCACAGATGTGCCCCCGCCACCAGAGGGGGAATGTGCTGAGTGGACAGGAACGCCCAGTGCACAGATGCACATGCACATACAGTAGTACATGCATAAGCTCCACCAGCTCTCAAGCCAAAATCTCCACATAGGCAGGACCACCCAACCAACCCCCACAAAACTGCAAAGACTAGACCTCCATCATGTTAAGTGTGTCTGACGTGTGAGTAGAAATTCACTGGATGTTAAGGTTTGATAAGGGATTTAATAATCATATATTTTGCCAACAGAGGATCATCAAAGATCAGTTGCCTGGTTTGGCTTGACGTGGTGAAATGGCTGCAATAAACAAGTTGAACGCCTTGCATTGCTCTTTTCCACTGAAAATGACTGGGATGTTTTGTTTTTCCATAGATGAAGGAATTATTTGGCCACATCATCAGTCCATGTGTGCCTGTTGCTCCAACTTATTCAGAAAACATCTTCCATCTTGCAACAGGCACAACAACTCACTTGAAAAAAGGCAAAATCCCCCTTGAAGTAGGTGTAAAGGCCTTTTATATTGATGGAAAAAGTGGCTGGAGCCAAGGGGTCTCAAGAGATGTAAAAAAAATGAACGTGACTGGCATTCGACTGCTGTCACACGCTGTTATTTGTGGTTTAGTAGAGGTCCTCACCTAACACCTGTATATATGTTCTAAGTGTAGCAGTGTTGTGGAGTCCATTTGAGTCTTTCAAGTTGTCTATACATAGATACGACAGATATCCAATATGTACCAGGATTCTATAAATGTGCCCATAAATAGAAAATACAGAAGCTATGAATTAAATGGAGGAAAATTGCATTTCACCACTCTACTCTTTCTAAGACGGCCTCCCTCTGTGAGCTCTATCATCCTGCCATTTCAAGTTAGCTTTATCTACGCTCCTTTGGTGAGCTGTGAAGGCTGGATCCATACCATGGCTCTGGATTTTTGGGAGATCAGAGAAATGGAATGGAAAATGTACTAAACGTCAGTAACAGTGACACAGTGGGCTTGGTTGCGGTGAGCGCTCAGGGCTCAAGGGATTGTGGCCCGTAAAAATGGGTAAGGAAAGAGCGATGTCGTCATTTTTACAGAGAAAAAAATTATCCTCCTGGCTTTCAACTCTGTGGTTTTCTATATGCGTGACTTTCCACCTGTTCGCCTCTCAGAAACTCCAACCCCTTGCTGCTCGAACATTACCAACATCATCAGGCTTCAGACAGACAAAGTCATCCACCTTTTAAATGTTATTTCAAACCCCCGCTGAATAGACAGCGGCGTGGAAATATCTGCATCATTCCTCATCTTCATGACTCCCTCTAACCTTCTGTCTATAATTTGTAAAGAGATGGAAGCTCCACATTTTTATTCCTGTCATGGCAGGTGAGTGGAGGGGAAGTGTACTTTGCTGTGTAACAACAATATTCATGAGTTTTTTTGTGGAAGCATTCATCATGTAGCAAATGAGCCAAGTTCACAGCAAAGGCAATATTTTGCTTACCTGATTGAGAGATTGAGGAAGAGTCATCAGCACCGCCAAAAGACATCAAGAGAGGCAGGCCCATGAAAGAGAGAGAAAGTGGAAAAAGATAATTATTAGAAACACAGTTAGAGCTCCATACAGTAATAAAACCATGACTGATTGAGCAGTTTTTTAGGAGGGAAAATGCTTGTCAAGTTAACGATGTACTTTTTTTTTCACAGCACATTCAAGCAATTAGCTCAAGCACATCACTCAACTCACTGATGTGCCGACTCTCTACCAGTTTTATAGATGTACAGTTGTGCTCATAAGTTTACATACCCCAGCAGAATGTGTGATTCTTTGGCCATTTTTCAGAGAATATGAATGATAATACAAAAATGTTTCTTTCACTCGTGGCTAGTGGTTTG
>JAPQRP010000024.1:29755708-29766520 GCA_037367295.1 Apogon hyalosoma | reverse complement strand
GAGAGGAGAGGAGAGGAGAGGAGAGGAGAGGAGAGGAGAGGAGAGGAGAGGATGGTTTGCCGCTGTCTCCTCGTCTCCTCCTCCAACAGACTCCGTTCTCCCTTGTCTCCTGGTGCTTTTAAAGGACTGATCACAGATAAGGAGATTGGAATGGAAACCGTCTAGCAAGAGAAAGGGGGAAATCCATCTGTCCTCAAATGAGATCTTTGGTGGGGCCTTTGGAGAAAAGAAAAAAAAAAAAAAAAAGAAAGACAGAAACAACCGGAAAGAAAACAGAGGAAGCGACAGTGTGGTTTCGTACCATCGCCCTCCTTTTATCTCCTCTTTCAGATGTGGATGCAGACAACACCTTCCTTGAGCACTTTCTGAAGTTCATATCGCAAAAAAAGTCTAATATGAGGTCAAACATAGAGACGTGCTTAAAACTTTGCAAAAGCTGTTTTCCTTTGTGTTGAAATTTTTCACCCAAGCACTATTAAGGAGGACAGAATTAGTTGTCCATTTATATGCAAATGAGCTTCAATCAGTGACAGCTCATTGAAAGGGATGAATGCAGCGAGGTGTGGCTAACCCCTAAATCCACTGGAGAACTTTTTTTTTTTTTTTCTAACATGGAGGAGATGGCTGCTTGAGTGATGGGAGGTGAAGCAGAGTATGGTGAAGGGGTGGGATTCACACCATCACAAAGTGAACAAATATCTTTCAAGGCTTTAAATCAATATCAACGCACTTCAACTGCTGTTGCCATGATTTTACCTTGACTTGGTTTTGTTTTAAATTTGAGTTTAAAGTAATTTCAGTTTTTACATGTGTTATTCAGCGTCATTGTTCATTTAAAATTTTCAGGCTTTACAGGGAACTGATTTTATTCATAGAAGCTAAATCAAGAAAACAAGGAAAATGGATAGATATCAGCTCTGAAATTAAACTCTGATGAACCATTTTTATTGTTATCATTATATTTGTCCGAACAAGTGTACCTTCAGTTGTACCAGGCATTACAATTAACAAGAAATTGAAGAAAACAAGGGTGGTCCAAAAATGTTTCCGCGACTGTATGACTAGTATAATCTGTGGATCCCCCACCTACAATAGGAAAGTCTGTTTTTTACTCTAATTTACTGACATTATTCCTTGGTTCTGATGTCAAGGGCAGGTTCACCGCTTACAGATAACTGTTGAAAGACAAAACATGTTCTTTACTGTAGCAGTCATCCTCATCATCCTCATCTTTTCATATGTCTCTCCTCAGAAATATATCAATTTGCTCTTTCAGTATATATCCTTGCAATATTGCAACACAAGCCTCTTAGATTTCCAAGCTTTCATTTATTATCAGCACAGCCTCCATCATCCTCGACCAGGAAACAGGCTGAATAAACACACAAGGAAACAAAGAACAATGCGTGCGTATCCCACCAAATAACAAGGATGTCAATTCACAGGGAACTAATACTTTCACAGGACACCTGCATTTGCTGAAATATGCCAACTTGCAACATAATTTTGGACTTTACAAATTCCAGACATGGCTGATTCAGATTAAGTACCAGAGGTCAGCAGGTAATACTAGTCCCCTGTGAAAATGGGCTTAAGATCACAAATACTGATATCTCTGATGATATGCACTTAGTTGTGAGATCACTCTGCTAGCATTTAAGGCTAGCAGAGTAATTAACCAAGAATCAATTTATTTGCCATTTGCAGAAAAAAACTGCATTGGAAACGGGTTGCAAGAGCTCAGCAAAAGGTAAATGAAAGACAGTAAACAAACTCATTTTACTTTTTTCACTTTAACTCACTTTATTATCTCCATAGGGAAATTTGGTCTCGGGTGCACTACGCATTTGCAAAAACATGTAAACAAAGTAAACAAATAAAGGATTGAGGACTGGCACATCCCTATTGACTACTTAAGAATATATGCAAAAACTAAAGCATAAACACACACAACTGATAAACAACCTTAATCACGCATTAACCTCTGAAATAAGTTTATTTTCTATTTAAATAATACAATTAGTGAGTTGTTTTGAACTCTGTGTATTTTCAATCCTCTTGTAACTCAGTGTGATGAAAGTTGTGTTCCATCAAAAGTGCATATTTCTTTGTGCATATTTCTAGTGTAATAATTTATTTTCCAAGAAATAATCTTAAAAAAAAATATTGCCTTGTTAACAGTATCATGATATATTGCAATATATCATAGTGTGATCCTAGTATTGTGATTTGTATCGTATCACGAGATTCTTGCCAATACACACCCCTACATATCCTATATTATAAAAGGGAAGTGGACTCTTGGGTATCACACAAAATTCGGAAAGAGCCGACGGCAGCATTTTGGCATACTTATGTATTTCTGGTCAAGGAAGAGACTAGCAAAAACGGCAAGTTGATAGGACCAATATTGTGGGAGATATTAGTAATTTTGGAATACAGTGGCCTCCCAATGGCCAATCACATTGCTATGCCCAGAATCATCGTTGAAGTGGGTTACCTAGCAACAGATAAACAATAGGGCCATGTTGCCATTGTGTCAAAATTCATGTGCAGAAACAGATATGCCAGCTGAGAGGTTATTCAACTGAAAATGCCAGTGGAATTTACCAAGAAAGTAAAGGAATGAACTGGATCAGAGGATCTAGAACCTGCAGTTCCGCACCGGTCAACATGCTAGTAATGCCACACATGCCTATTGTGTGCTGTCAAATATTCACGGAAATACAAAACGGCCAGACCAGCACTTTTCAACTCATCCGTTTTTGACTGTGAGCACCTGAGAGAAAAAGGAGCTCCAAAACCATTACAAAGGTTCTCACCATTTCTTTTTAGTAAGCCATACGGCAGGACACCCACAGGATTTCATAAGTTCCCAGCATGCATCCTCCTATTACTGCTAACCAGAGCTGAAGTCAATAGCAGTGCTTTGTGGTGGAGCACTGCAGGGAACTCTGAGGGGAAATCGTGCTTGATGACATAAATGTAGGAAAAGCAAACACTCAGAAGGAGTGGATAAACTTAATGATTTGAGTTTGAATCCCCCGAGAGGTATAAGAGGTGTGCACGAGTGTGTGTTTGTGTGTGTCCTTTGCTTGTGTGTGCGTGATAAAGTGTGCATTCCAGACGACTGAGGAGTGAAGCCCTCTGAGGCAGGCTGACGCTGAATGACAGTGATGGAGCGAACGAAAGCTGCACACCGTATCCCACATTACCACAATTAGTCAACTGCACCCTCACCTCCCACAATAATACCCCCCCTTCCCTCCCTCCCTCTATTCTCCCTCACTCCCCCTGAAGCGAAGTCTGTACGCAAGGCTGCTGAACTAGAAACAGCTCTCCAAACATCTGACTGCCTGGACGTCCAGATTAACCCCTCGTCTACCAATGCGCCCCGGCTTTGCTAACGACCATGCACAACATCTTTCGCAACATTTTCCCTTTCGCTAGTTAAGTATGCTCAGACTCCTCTTTGGTCCTGATGAATACAGAGGGAAATTTGCCAAAACACACCACAGAGGAACTCATGAGGATTAGACTTAAAAAAAAAAAAAAAAAAAAAAGCAGTGGTGGTGGTAATAAAAAAAAAATCCCCTCAGCCCTTTGGAGGAATTTCTATGAGCCAATTCCCCTAAAGAGAACTAAAGCATAAAAGGGAGTGTCTCTTGGCGTATTATGTAAACTACAAAATCAGGGAGCGGGGGCTTTGCTCGAGTCTGGCCCCATTCACATTATGTATCTAAATAGAAAGTGGATGAATGGGGGAATTAATGTGCTTTTAAGTGGAGAATTCTATCTTTGTGCTGGGGTTGAACCCAGCTCCCAATAGTCCAAATTCCTGCCAACTCATGACTCAACACTCAAAGTGGATGCATCACACATCACACATACCTGCACAAAAAGTAACCCCTGTGAGTTTGTTTGCTCATATATTCAGTTGTCTATAACATTCTTCAACTTAGTGTCATTAAAAGCCTCTTTGGTCTGTTGGTGATGGCTGCGGTATAGTGATTTAACCTCACATAGTGTCTGTAATGAGATAAATGAGTTCTTGAGCAGCTTCTTGGGGTACAAGTGCTTAATGGCCTGCATTGGTGGCAGCTCAGCAACACAAAGATAGGCTGATAAATGAACAAGATGCAGCGTGGTTTGGAGGAGGATCTAAGGGAGTGATTTATCAGGCAGCATTAGCAGGACTCCAGTGTTGTGGCTTTTGTGCCCTTTTGTCACCTTGTGAACCTACAAATCTCTGCCAAATCTACCGAGTTGGAAATACTGAAGATGGATTCTTTTTTTTTTTTTTTTTTTTTTCTGAATTAATAATATTACCATGGGTGTTTCTGCTGGGAAGGTAGAGAGAACAGAGTGGAAATACAGCAGCACAAGGCAGGAAAAGGTCAAAAAATATTACCAGAAAGTAAAGGTGGTCCAATAGAAAGAAACAAAAAAAAAAACACCTTTAATCTTTTACTTCTGTGCCATAACTACAAGAGAACATATATTGGTGACACGGAGCCCAGGTCCAGACCAGGCTGGAGTTTTCTTTAATCGATTTGTCTTCCAAATGGAAAGTGTTAAACAATTGCTTCATGGCAGAGATTATTAAAACATTGGGGGAAAACTTCTGATATGGATGCTAGAAAGGAACAGGTCATTTCATGTTCAACTCGCAGTTGAATAAACACAGTAATAGGTTGTCAAGGGTCAAGGAATAAGGTATTACTGAGACTGCAGCCAAATGCTTCATACAGTGGACCCTGTAAAACGGCTCATACTGTCTCCTTGAACTATTGCTGCTGTGTTTCACTGACAAAGTAAGTATTTAGATTCTAAGCGTAAGTGTTTGCCAGAATGTGGACAACTGCAGAACAGTCATAAATCTATTCTCTTTTCATTATTCATCCGTAAATCAGAAAGCTAATCATACTGAACGTGCACTAACATCATATAGGATCATTAAAATCAGGAGGTTTCAGCGCTGTGGCTCATGAAGAAATCACGGCTGCTCTTAGAGGATAGATCCAAAATGATGTCATCTTCACATCTTTCTGAAGGGGAAGTTTTATTAAAAAAAAGACAAGTCAATGGCTGACATTTTTATTCGGAACACATGTAAGGAAACTCGGATTTTGGCAAGAGAAGCCTCGGTTAATGTACTGTATTGGACGCTGATCCTTCAAACGGCTCGTCGTAAGTCGCATACGTTGCTAAATGGGTGCGATGTTGCATGGGGATTTAAAATGAAAGCCCTGTATAAAACGGTTCAGACATTAAAATGAGTACTGTCAAATTCTAGATACTAGATAGTATATTCACTTCACCTGCTGCGTTTAAGTGGCTGATGCTGTAAACTGCAGTGAAACCAAACGTATAATTCAGATGTTTCACATGAATATAATCTTAATAAAGTAACTTACGTCCAACTCTATGCTCGTTACATTAACATCTGATTTACATGTGCTGTGTTTAAGAATGCCCAGACAATAATAACACAGCAAAGACATTGTGTTGTAATTCAAGAACTCCACGCAACTGTTTTCAATAAAAGTCTGGCTAAAAGTAAATTCATTTAAGGTACACAACGGAAGGTCAGAGCATGTGGTCATAATCTGCATGTGTACATGTTCACCAGCACATTATAAAGCATACCAGCAGGGCTACGTTAGACCCTTTATGCCTGCCTCTTTTTACTAAATCCTCATCTGTATGACATCAACAAATACCCAGACTCAGTTCAGTTCAGATTATAATGAAGCCAGGGTTGTGCTTCAAGATCTGCTTTTATTTTACAAGTGATGCATTGGCATTTCTGCACCACACTAGCAAGAACTGACTTGACTTTGAAACTATATAGTAACCACTACTCTTTATTAAACCCTTTTGTGCAGAGAGTCTCAGATTGTGCAGAATTCTTTACTTTGGATGCAGTCCTGGTGGTAGCCACTGTTGATCTAAACTGCACACCAAATTAACAACCGCATTCTTTTCATTTTGTTTCCAAAAATGGTTCCAGATTCGTTTTCTTTGTGTAGTGAATTTTTCCCTGAAACCATATTTTCCCATACTTTAGCAAGAATGGCATGTTTAATCAAACATATTAACTATTGGTGCATCATAAGCTGCTCATAAATTCTCTAAATTACTAGTTTATTATTATAAATAACATAGAAATATGAATGAATTCCTGGATTACTTGCAGTTATGGTCAAAAATGGAGAGGTTACAATGGCCTTGACCTTCAGACACCAAAATCTGATCAGTTCACCCTCGGGTCTAAGTGACTGTTTGTGCATTTTCTGAATAATTTCCCTCAAACCGCTCATTGCATACCATATTCCTAAGAATGGATAAACATGTAGGTTGTCAAAAAAATTCAATTTTATGGTCAAATTGCAAACAACATACAATAGTATTTTGCAATGACAATAAAGCTTACTCTATTCTATTCTATTCTGGTCTATTTATTCTACTCTATTCTATTCTAAAACAGGTATCTGATTGTGAAAATTAATACTGAACCATACAGCACAACATGGGTCTAGGCCATTGTAACGTATGTGATGCATGACTGACAGGAACGTGGTTGAAACTGTAGCTCACGATAAATTGACATAAACTGATTCCTAAACTGCGTTGCACTCTTGATGGCAGAGAGTTCACAGCCCAACTCAGCCACAGAACGAGGAATTTGCACTCAGAGCAACTCCAAACCTCTGAAGGGAAACACTTTGGATTTTGGACAGTTGGTAGTAAAACTGTAGGACCACAAGATAAGGTTGTACAGCAGCGATACCATTGTTTCAGGCAGAGTTTCAACTGTGAACAACATGGACCCTCAGATAATACTGGAGAGTAAATTTGGCCAAAACACAGGTAACAGACTGACTTATACACCGATAGATATAAGAAACATGGCATAATAACAGCACAGCTTGCTTAGATCATCCATTCTGAAGCTATTAAGTCTTATTCCTACACATGACAAAAATCAATATACACCAGTTTTTATGACTGGTGTTGTATTGGTTTACAGTCTTATGGACACAGAAGGCACAAAAATGAATACTCAAATAGTCTGAGGCTCATTCTCCTTTTAGAAAGAATAATCAAACATAATTTTTGGCCAGTTTTATCAATATGAAGACGCATGAACTCAACATGGCCCTGACCTTTAACCTTTTGGCACCAATATTGCTTCAGTTCATCCTTGCATCCCAATAAATACTTATACAAGTTTTTTTTTTCTGTTGAACCAATCCTGAGATACTGTGTATTGAACGGGGAAGCACCAACTTTCACACATGCCTTCTTATTGTGGATGCATCTGAAGTGTAAATGTTAAAGCTTACGTCATAAGAGTGTGGGCTGAATGCTTTTTTTATATTGTTTAAGACATACTTTTAAATAATAAATATATACAGATTGCATGATGACTTTCAACATGGTTAAATTATGTGAATTAGACATGTATATTTCTCTTTCATTACTATTTTATATGAAGACAGATGCTTTAAACCAATGTAGATGAAGTTCAGTATCTGTGGTAGTCAGAATGGAAGGATACAGTACACTAAGTGAATAAAATGTTTGGTCTGCACCATAAAACCACACCACACAGGTCCTAATGTTAGTCATCAGTCAGTTCCAAACGCACTGGGCCATCAGTACCATATTTGGCTAAGAGATCTATGCTAACAATGTAGCTGTGGAGATAAAAGGTCACCACAAAGTAGAAATTAGCCAACAGATGTGCAGAGGAAAAAAGGAAAAAAATCAATGAGTAATCAGAATGTATAAGGAGAGGATGCAGTGGAAAGGGGTCAGGGTGGCATAAATGAGATGGCAGATATATAAGGAGCTGGAGGAGGGAGAGATGGTCATGTTCATGTTCAGAAAGCACCATTATATATATGTTGAAACGCTATACTGTATTCCCAGTTTTTAAAAAAAGATCAGGGCAAAAACATGAAGAAAGGAGGTAGTTTCATGACATGGTTGCCTCCGAAGCCCTGGTGAAACTAACATTAGGACCTGTGTGGTGCGGTTTTATGGTGCAGACCAAACATTTTATTCACCAGTGTACTGTATTCTTCCATTCTAAGGACTACCACAGATATTGTACTTCATTTACATTGGTTTAAAGCATCTGTCTTCACATAAAATATTGATGAAAGAGTATCATACCTCTCTAATTCACATTATTTAATTATATTGAAGGACACCATATTACTTTTACATATTCATTATATACTGATATGTATAAGTTCACAAAGTTCATGACACTTTTGCCTCCAAAGCCCTGACTGAACAGAGAAGACAAGCTTTAAACTGTAAATCAGCTAAAGACACTGGTTTGGTACTTGTCAACCTGAAACAAAGAATTAATGACTGTAACATTTGTGCAGCACATAGTCAAAAGAAAAAAAAAAAAAACAGACATCAGATTGCATCACATTTCGATTCCAAAAAAAATAAAAAATAAAAATGCACGCATGGTATTTCAATGTGAATCCCATGCCAGCCAAAATAAAAGCACATTACATAAAAATATGCTACACACTGGTTTATGGAGCGTCATTAATGCGGAGTCGACCAATGAAAACCTCCCGCTGGCTAAGACGTCCATACCTTCTGTCGTGGTTGAGCCAATGCAAACATTTCACTGATGCTCACACTCCTACTGGCTCTAAGCAGGATGGGATGTCTGATATGTGCTGAAACATTTATGCCTGTTCGGGCTTAAAGCCACCCAGAAAAATATGAGCTCTGAAATGAATCCCACTCCACTTTTGGCGAAGCAGACCAACAACAGAACTGTCCCGGTGGTGCATCTTCTGCAGCCACCTGTGGCAAATTAAACAAGCATACCAGACTGCTTTATGACACAAA
The DNA here is from genome assembly GCA_037367295.1 of Apogon hyalosoma. Lineage (NCBI taxonomy): Eukaryota > Metazoa > Chordata > Actinopteri > Kurtiformes > Apogonidae > Apogon > Apogon hyalosoma. The sequence goes on along the minus strand of JAPQRP010000024.1, from coordinate 29,757,631 downwards.
CACTTACACTTGTACTTGTTGTAAAGTTATTTAATTACTCAACTTGGGAAAAATACATAAAGACTGAAAACCCCAGGCTATTTAATTAGTATTCTCAACTTGCTATCAGTGCTTTCACACTCTATTATTTGGGATACTCAAAGAGGTCTACCAAGGCAGAACACAAGCATCGTTTGCAATTAAGGAAACAATAATGACAAAGGCGGTGATAACGCTCTCCATTACAGTCAGTGCCAGAGGAATCCGTCTCCTGATAACCTCCATTTCATTGGACACTTTAATCAAAGGACCAAATGTCTGTGTTCCAATCTCATTATATGCCAAAGCAGAGGAGAACACGCTATTGAATTAGCTTCAAAGTCAGCCTGGAGCCTCCACGCCCTGGCGCAACATTGTGCCTTCATCTGCAGTGCTGTACCGCAAAGCCTCTCGCTTGTTACCGAGTATGTTGGAAGCGTCAGCCGAGACGCTCTGTTGTCCAGGATCACTGAGGATTTCTTTTGCTTCATCAGCCTCTATCCATCAGTGTTACGCAACTCACTTACTTCCACTTGCTCTGCCATTTCTTTATCTCGTTCAAAACTTTTTTCTCTCATATGTCTCTGTCTATGTGCTCAGATAGAGATGATTGAGTATACACAACTGTAAAAAAAAATAAATAAATAAATAACTCTAGGTGCTGCTGGTGCCATAAAAACACTTGAAGGCGTCTGGAACACTGGAGCCATAAACACAAAGCTGATTGGAAGCGGAGGCAGGGAAATCGCTGCGAGGTCAAAAAATGTTGCTGTCAAAGTTTGCGAGCGGGGTAGTAAATAAAGTTAGCTTTGATTTCTGTCCACCATGCCAGGAGGCTGAACTGCACACAGTCTCAGAGACAGATTTGTGAAATAAAAAGTTGGGAAATCAATAGAGGGTGAGTGCTAACTCAGGTGGAGCTCGAACCAAATTTGTCATTCTGATGTCTCTGTCTCGGAGTATAATACATCTTCAAACAACAAATTGTTCCCTAAAAATTAATCAGAAAGCAATGGCCCTTTATAGGTTGTGTGTTACATGAAGTCTGGGTTGTGGTGGGAGCTGGTCATCTGTTGACATAAGGGAACTGGTGGTGTGGCTGGTGTTATACAAGAAGCAGAAAAGATGCTTAAAAGAATTTGGGAGCACGCATAAGCATAAGGATGTATTAAACTACATATAAATCAGTGTATTGTGGCTCTTACTGTAGATATATTAACCCTTTATAGGGCACTCATAGAAATACTCTGAAATTCACATTTTCAACCTTAGTGTGTTACTGGAGGACACAACAAATTGAAATTGAAATTTGTTTTTATTATTATATAGAAAATTAAGGTCAATGAAGTTACCATATTTGGTTCCTTACCCGTAAATGGCAAAAATAATAACAGCAAGTGGTGCCAGGCACAACAAACCCCGCCCCTCGCACGTATCGGAGCTTATTTTGGCATCGGTCCAGCTGATGTCATCATGTCTACATGTGTGCTGATATCAACGTAGATATAGACAGCATAGACAAATTTCAGCCATTATAAGAAAATGGGGGAAAAAAAAAAGATTTTAAAAATTCATTTAAAAAAATTTGCTTTTATCTACTTTTGCAAAAATGTAATCAAGTATATTCTGGGTCACTGGTGAATTTGGTATGAATCCAACCAATGGCTTTGCTGCTTAAGTGTTAAACAAAGAAACAAACCGAACCAAAAACAACACCCCTTGCCTCCCTTTTGGGGGGCAGGGTAATAAAAAAAAGTATATATGTAAAAATACAGGAAAAACACATATAAGCTAAAAGAAACATGTATTTTAGAACATTACTTTTAGAGCATTAGACTAACATAAGTGCTGATCCAGACCCCTGTCCACATCCACATGATCCCTTTGAACATCATTCCTTACATT
>JAPQRP010000024.1:29715892-29742658 GCA_037367295.1 Apogon hyalosoma | reverse complement strand
CCCCCCCCCCCCCCCCCCCCCCCCCCCCCCCCCCCCCCCCCCCCCCCCCCCCCCCCCCCCCCCCCCCCCCCCCCCATCGCTGGAAGGTAGAATCTCCTTCCAGTAAAACATCAGGTAGAAAAATTTCTGGCGTTTTCTCTCCCTCTTACTTAATTTGGGCTTTCTGGCCTCACTTTCATCACTGTCCACACTTGCAGGTCATTTCATTAAAAACCTATCCAGAGAAATCCACTTTGTTCGAAAATGTTCCAAAAATGCGTCAGACCATTGTCATTAATTAAATTAGTTCAATTAGTCTGGATGATTTTTTTACAATAAAAACCGAAAACCTCTTTCCACTTTGTAGTGGAGGAGGCTATCTCTGCGAGTAAATTAAAAGAAGTGTTGGCACAGTTCTCGTTCAGGAATTTCATCATCTACTCCACTGCATCTGAATGCTGGTTCTCCTAAAGGTGAAGTGAGCCTGTGGAGGCTGTTGAGAGGAGGACCTGCTCGTACTGCGGATTTCCACTCCTATTTTAAGACAAAAATTCTCAAGAGCAGTGGCTCATAAAGCGGATTTCTCATACTACAGTGCACTCGTACTGCGAGGCTCCACTGTAATGTTAAAAACTCCCAAAAATTATAACAACTGTCAGAAATAATGTTCAAAGTGAGGGACCACATCATAGGAAACAATAACTTTTGCTACATTCACACTGCAGGTCTTAATGCTCAATTCTGATTTGTGGGTGAAATCCAATTCTTTGGTGGTTGTTCACATTATAATTTAAATGTGAAGCCGTCAGACTCATGTGTGGACGGTCTAGGGCCCTGAAATGACCCGCATATGCAAAAAAAGAGATGACATCACACACAGCACACTGTAACGGAAGTGCAGTACTCCTACAGCACAGAAATGTGAAGCCTGTTACATTTCAATGATGTAAAAGTCGGATGAAATGCAACATGGCGGTTCAGACTGAAGTCAAAACATCAGATATGTATCTGATGTAGGACCATATATGAAAGTGGCCTGGGTCTGATTAGAAAAACAAAGGATTTGTGCTGTTCAGACTGTCAAAAAAAAAAAAAAAATCTGCTATGAGTAACATATAAGCAAATTTGGGTCACTTTTACCTGCAGTGTGTGAATGTAGTGTTTGAGACATAAAGAACACAATATCTGCTAGTTTAAAGAAAAGGACAAATTTAAGCTTTTTTAAGACTATTGGTCAAGGCCACTTAAAATGTACTACCTTACATTCACAAAAGACCAAAAAGTACAATAAGCCTCAGTAGGAACTTGCTTGAACTGTTCTTAAACATTACTACATGCAGGATTATCCATCCAGCTAACATTACATTTCCATTTACACATTACTGCGAGCCACCTAAGATAAAGACAGAAACTAGACCATTCCCTGCATCACTGATTATTGGTAGTTCTGTCAGAACTGATCTCCATTATGTTCAAAAGCAAACACGAATTACAAATCTGACACATTCTTTACAAATATTTCCAACAAAATTATAGCAATTTTGTTTATTGAATCAGTCGAATTTATAAGAACGTCAGATTTACGGATTAACTCAGATTTTTAGGAATAATTAAAACCTTTTTAAGGATCAGTGGACACCCACAATGAGAGGATTTGACAAAGCAAAAAAGCTGCGAGGCTTTGACACAGAGTGGAACAGAAGGAGAGATAGATGAAGGGAGCGAGGGACGAGGAGGAGGGTTTGTTTGAGTATGTTTACACGCCTCCTCTTCGAGCTGTGGGACGGAGTCATAATTACAGACGAGCACTCGCGTCTGACACAACTGAGCACGCACCGCATTCATCACTCACACACAAACACACACTTGTAAACAAAGGGATTACTGGGAAAACCCTAATTCAGAGGTAAATAGGGAATATCACCGATCTGTAATGTTCTGTACATGCAGGATTTACTTTCTGTCCTGGAACCAGACTTTCATATCCTGTCAACCCAAATACGGTACATCTAGAAAAATCTTTATTTCATCCACTTTTATTAAAAGTTGGTCTAAATTTCGATCACAAAAGTGCTTTTATTCCCATTCAACTGTCCACAACTGTCACAAACATTAACGTTTACATTTAATAGTGTGGGTGGAGTTTCTCAACATTCATTACACTCCCAATACATTCATGTATTAAAAAGCTGGCCTGTTAAAATTTTACCTATTAAAAGTCACTCAAGCTAATCTAGTTGAGATGGATGACTGCTAAACATGTATGCATTCAGAATCTAACAGCCTGAGATACAACTTTCCTTTTTCCTTTCCTTGCATTTTGACTTTTTTTTCCCCCCATAAAAGCCATTGAGGGAGAGGAAACCCATTAGAATTTTGGACAACATCTAATTCTGTAAAATGTGAGTTTTCAAAGGCGCATTTCAAATAAGAGCAGCACTTTGCAGAATGTACCCGTTAAACGTCGCCGAAAAGGGATGAGTGCCATTTTCAAATCAGAGCAGCTGTGGATATTTTTGTTAAAACGACTGCTGTTGATGTGTTTGCACCGATCCACAGACAGACACCGCTGCGCATCAGGAAGCAGGTGACATGTTGAATGTTGAAAAGAACGTTATGAGGGAATATCTGACAGCTGTCACCACAACATGTTGCATAAACAAATGACTGGAATCAGGTCTCTACATAAAGCAATATAACCATTAAAAAGGATTTAAGTGCATAGAAGGAAGGGTATATCAGCCAAGGAGGATCCTGTAAGTTCTGGTACTGTTTTCCTAAAGTTTTCAGATTATTTAGGTGCGATCTGTTCTCCCTAATTTCTCATAAGACTTATGGAAAGTGTAAGTGGAGTGTCAGGAGATCATTTTGGACTATTATCATCATATCTGTGTATAAAAACTACTACACAAGTGGTTCCAGGCACAACAAACCCCGCCCCTCACATGTGTTGGAGCTTACTTTGGCATCGATATAGCTGATGTAATCATGTCTATGATTAAGCTGATGCCAGCGTATCAATTGCCTCTATATATGTCCCAAGTTTGAAGTAAATCGAAACAAAATTGATGTTTTTATAGACATGTGAAATGTCGCCCGTTATAAGTAAATGGGAGAAAAAAAAGATTTAAAACATTGATTAAAAATTTGAACTTTGACCTACTTTTCCCAAAATGTAATGGCATCTATTGTGGGTCACTGGCAATCTATAAACCCAATTTGGTATGAATTCAACCAATAGTTTTGCTGCTACAGACATTTGAAATTTCACCCATTATAAGTAAACGGGAAAAAAAAGATTTTAAAAATTAATTAAAAATTAATTAAAAATAAATAGAACTTTGACCTACTTTTCTCAAAATGTAATCAGATCTATTCTGGGTCACTGGCAATATATACACCCAATTTGGTATGAATTCAATTAATAGTTTTGTTGCTAGAATGTTAAACAAAGAAACACATAAACAAAACGAACCATAAACAATACTCCTTGCCTCTTCAGGGGGAGGGTAAAAACAAAATAAAATGAAACACCCACAAAGCTTAAAAGAAAGTGTCCAAATAGACACAAACTGTAACCAAGTCTTTTTAATAAATTTAATGCATTCCACACTGATTTATTTGGCTTGGGTGTTGCCCAAAATGGCTCGAGTTTTGCATATAAGTCGGATAATTTTAGCGAAAACCCTGAGCTACAGCGTGAAAATATTCAAATGAAACTCAAAATTAACCCATAAATGGAGCCCACGGTAAATGCAGCAATATTTTCTAAGTTGAATTATTATCTATGTGATCATGTGTGCATAAATCAACCATATTTATGGACACCTGAGTGGGTGAAATCACATGTCGGCAGCACATGTGCACATGTATCTCTGAGACTGTGCAATAAGAATCTAATCTGTCATTACCGTCTGTACAGCTATTCCTATTTGTTATTAGCATATCGCAGCAAACCTACACAACACGCAACAGATTCAACAGGACAATGGAATTTGTTAGAATAAGAGCAGCATTAACAGCTACAACACACATCACCTCACCCCCAAAACAGGAAATGAGAGTGATTTGTGGCTGCTGATTGCTGGCACAGTCCACTTTAGGCTGATTAGACAGTGGGACCGGCGGGGCACGTCCATTCCTGGTGACATGAAATATGGAGGTAATATTTGTTGCCTTCTGTCGGAGGATCCCGACAGCTTAATGTTTCAGCCGCTAATGTCTGAAAATGCACAAAGGAACCAACATGGAATAAAAACCACCACTGAAATGTCTCCTGTTAAATAAAAAACACATTAGCAAAATTTTGGTGCTTTTAATAAGGGAAACATTAATTTATTTTTGCTATTTACTTGTTGAGTGTCCTTGAAACCTGTTACTTCTGCTATTTTTTTTTTTTTTTTTAAATCCATTAAACATTTCCCAAATAAAAAGAAATGTGCATCAGGTTGAGTGGAGTCTTCAAACTGTCAATACAGAGGTTACCATTTTATATACTGTGGCACTGTAAACAATAACTGGTGCAAAATAAACACAGTACCACAAGTGATTATGGGACCCAATATGCACAGTTTTCATTGGAATATAGGATTAAGCCAGTATAGAATTTTCCAAACAGGATTGATATGAAGAGAAAGAAAAAGAGACTAACAAACCCCATGACTGTCAGTAACAGTAACTCCAGTCCACTTGGTGGCAGTAATGCACCTTTAAGTGGGTTTGAAAACTACAAATAAATACTAAATAACTTAGTTTTTCTCGTGAAACGTCATCAGTTGAGGCCCAAGTACAGTTCTGTTTAAAGTTCGCATAAACCAAGATCGGATGGAATTCCGAGATATTGTTCTTGTCTCGTCCGTTAAACCAATGATGGACTGGTCGGTGGATTTGGCTGGCTACTATCCCGAGATGCATTTCCTACCTTAGGCCACGTTTAGACGGTAACGATCTGAACCAAAAACACAAAAGTGGCATTGCGTTCTCACTTTTAATTCTGCGTTGAGATGTACGTTTCAGAGGGGAAATCTGCATGCAGACAGACACGCAAAAATGTGTGAAATTTCCCATTTATCGACGTTGTATGCACGTCAGGTAGCTAAGCGGCATCACCAACACCAAGACCAAGTGCCTGCGTAGAACCTTTCTACTTCTCTTCCTGTTCTCTCCTAGCGCAAAATACAATCACAAAACAGGAAACAGAACAATCGTAACAACTGCTGATGTAAACTAGAGGCCAACTTGAAGGTCCGTCGCAGGAAAATAATCTGACATGTTTTCCTGTACTGGCGCATGCCTGTCAAGAAAACGCAGCTTTACGGTTTCAACCTTTTAGATGGTGACGCAAGAGCGGAGCACTTTTAAGATTTCCACTCTGGAAGGTGGTTTCACTTTCTTGCACTTTCAACCCCCAAAAACGCTGTTCCCATCTAAAGGAAAGGCACGTCTGATAAAATATTTTGTCATTTTCACCCGAGAGCATTGTCGTGTAAACAGGGCCTTAGAGACACTTGCGTTCTTAGGAAGTCCATTCTCTTGGACCAATCTTACAAAGACCAAACTCACCTAGCTTGGACTTGCGAACTTGACATTGAGAAAAAAACTATTAAGAAGAAGCAGGAGCGAAACGGCGCCACCTTCAGAGCCACATATGCAAAACAAAAGTCGTAACGTATTCAGATTTGGTTCATCACTTCTTTTGTCAGCTTCAAAACAGCCATGTGTCCAAATTGGTGCAGTTTTTGTCTCACACATATCCCTTCATATCACCAAACAGTATGCAAACCTGTGCATTGTGCAAACTTGTGCAATGCATCATGTAAGTTTTTCCTGTATTTCTGCTCAAATGTATTTTTATTTTGTCATGTTGCTTATTAGTAATGTAAAACAAGTAACATTTAGTGTTGTGACACAATCATCTGTCAGAGAGATTTAAGGTTCTACACCAAACTGCCCAAACAAATCGACCCAACTCTATTACTATCTGTATTTTTTCCAATATCCAGTTAAATAAATGAATTAGTCTCCAGCTACATCCCAGTCACAACACTACCAGACTAGTTACATGTCATCGAAAACAGCCCATCAACGATAAAATGAGAAAACTCCTATTTATTCACCGATATCTATTTTTTACCTTAGGCACTGCGAAAACTCACAATAAATGGTGCTGAAATATTACTCAACTCTAAATTTCTATACTTCATTTGACCTGTGATTAAAAAGGAGCAGTAGAGTGGACCATTTATTGCAAGGGTGTTAAACATATAGCCCGTGGGCCAAATCCAGCCCACTGGGTAAATTTGAAAAGTACAAAAATTTCAGAGATTACATATTAAATCATATATTTTCAGGTCCAGATGCCTGTTACTAAATGTTTTGTGCATTTGTAGCTCTACTGTGACCTGCAAATGTGTAAGTAATACAGTCCCGGAAAAACTTATTGGATCACTGTTGTTTTCTTCAATTTCTTGTTCATTTTAATGCCTGGTACAACTAAAGGTACATTTGTTTGGACAAATATAATAAAAACAACACAAATTGCTCATAAGAGTTTAATTTCAGAGCTGATATCTATCCTTTTTCTATGTTTTCTTGATAATAACCAAAATCACTTCAGTTCTTGCATCAATATCTATGGCACTGTACTGACAAAAACAGTGCTTTTAGGCATCCCATGTTTTCTTTTCTGTCTGTTTTAGTCACATGATCCACACAGGAGTTAGTACTTGATTGCATAACCATTGTTTATGATGACTTTTGATGGTCTAATCATTTTTTCCACGACTGTAAGCTGAGGCATATGATTGTTAAAATTCACAAATTTTTCCTCAGAAATGTCAGATTGTTCATGGTCGCTGAGGTTATTCAAATTTTGTGCAAAAGGATAAGTTTAAAAATTTAACAGTTTCATATTGTAATTTTACTTTTTTCTACACTGAAACAAAGACAAAAATTAGGAGTTGTCATGACAAAGACAAAAATTAAGAGTTGTCATGACTTATATGTTATTATACTGTTATTTTACACAGGGCTGTGTGTGGCCCCTGAACTAAAATATGTTTGACACTCATGTTTAGGTTGTTTGAGCCATTCAAAAAGATGCCAGGATTAGCTGCAAATGTCTCAAATACTGTTAATCAGTCTCCTTGGCATGATTATGAAGTAATAAATATATTCTTACACCTCTAATCTGTAGTTTCGTTACAAAAAAGATTACTAATTGATGATTTACCAAACAGAAGTCCTGTTAAATAAACACTAAAACCACTGTTGCCTTTGCTCCTGCCACCATTATCACCACTTCCATCATCCACCATCAGTGGCCTTGCACTGGCCTTGTTCTCATTCATGGGTCACCTGCTGTGTGCCGCAAAAACATGACAGCACCACAAGAACAGTGTCAACAGAGCCGATGTTTAGTGTGGGAACGCAAAGAAAACCAGACACCCAGGGTTCAGAGAGGAGGAGGGGCCTGGAGGTGATACTGACCCAGGACAGAGTCACACGCCTGGGTGCAAATCAGGGATGGACCCCTGAGGATGGATTTGCCTTTACCCTAAGGGTGAAGAAGCAGAAAGAAGAAATGAGAGACAGATGAGTTTGATTGAAGTAAGGGAACAGCAGGAGCATTAGACTGGGTTTACCCTCATGTGATGTAATTGGATTCCTAGCAATACGGGCTTGGGGAAAACGATGGAGGACATGAGGCCGAGACGGAAGGGGGAGAATGAGGGAGATGAGAGGAGAAAGAGGAGGAGGAGGAGGTGGGTGGGGGGGNNNCAGAGCGACAGGGAAGCGGATTGTTTTCAGTTTGAACGCCGGAATGGGTCTCAAGGGACAGGGGGGGAAAAGGGTTTGGCTGGTGGAAAAGCCCCGCCACTGTTCTCCTCGGGGCTTCACAAGACCACTACGATCCCACCCCTGAGCTGGAAGTCACTGCACATTCTCAAATTTTATGATCCACATTTATGTAACATATATAGACTGTTGAACCTGTAAAGGACAAGGAATGATCCCCAGAGGAGGAAGTGAAAGAAATGAAGTTGAAATGGGTGTGAGCTAAAATGCTAATGAGGACACAAAGAGGCAATCGCTTCTTCGAGGATGACAACCTTCCATATCAAAAAGAGAGAGGTGTCATTGTCATCTTATTTTATTTTATTTTATCATCTGGAACGTATAAGTAGATGCTATAGCGCGTCCTGCGAGACAGACGGATGCTTCGCTGCATAAAAGGAGTCGAGTTGGTCCGTGCAACTGCAGCTACACAGAAAATACAGAGCACAACTCACCTAGCATTTATTTGATTAGATCCTCCCACCCACGTTTTAATACTGCCGGGTCTCTTACTTTGACAGTAACACATGGTGTCAGTTTATAGATGATACAGCTGGAGAAAGTCAAATTTGCCAAGTCAGAGGAGATATTATTAGCTGAAGTTAATACTTAATTTTGTCTGTTCAAGCAAAAAAAAAACTATCGTCTGCCAAGATTCTTTATGTTTAACTTCACTGCCAGCTTTGAGGCAAACTCCACCCACTGCGAGATATTGAAAAAAGTGGGAAAGGGGTTGAAAGGGGGGTGGGGATGTGTGTGACAGGGGTTGGAGGGCATCCCCCAGTCAGAGGAAAGAGGTGAGTGACAGAATCACAAAGCATCTCCTGAGCTGTATGAGGGTCTGAAAAGGCAGCATCAAATCATATTTTAGGCTCCTAAAGGTAGAATAATCAGTGCCTGTAAAATAGGATATTTCCACCACTCTACCTTACCATCAGACAGTAATTTCTGATGAACTGATGCTCTGAAGTCTTAAAAGCCAGCAGATTCCCTCAACAAAAACAGAAAGTTAACGTCACCGATCCGCAACATTGATCAATTAGTTTTGTGATATTCTGTGACTTTGCATATGGATTAATGTGTTAAAACCAGAAACAAATTTGTTAAAAATGCAATCAAGGAAGCAGGAGACAAGGAACTCCTGTGTTTATAAGGTGAAATGACTGTTTATAACAAAGATGTCGCTTTGAAGAGAGTGATACGTGTTCCCCGTAGAAAAAAGGAGAAAGGGTAAAGGGCAGAGACTGCACACCTGATTAGATTTTTTTTTTTCTTCTTGACCTAAACTACTACCAAACAGTAGACTCAATATATGCATTTCCATAAGTATATTTAATAAACATGTTTTCTTGTGATAGGCACAGACCACACCCCCTAAGCTAATGCCTTATATACAATAGACGTCACATTGAACGGTGCGGTCTATGCGGACTGAGCCGCCGGTAAAATGATAGAGAAAAGCGTTTTTTGTCGATATAGGCTATCTGAAATTTCAGTGCCAACTCCTGGATAGAACTTCACCAGAGGTGGTAAGAAAAAAAAAGTACGGTTACCAGGTGCAAGCCCTAGTGGAAAAGTACTAAAACCGTGTAGAGTCGAGTCGAGCTGAGCCGAGCTGAGTCGTGCTGGAAAGGTGCAGTGGAAAAGGGGCAAGACATTCTTAAAAGTGGGGTGCCAGATGTTTTCCTGTAACATTTTTTACTATATTGCTTAAAATCCCCTTCACACCCCGATTACAGCCAATTAATTAAATGCTCTAACACAAAAATAAAAAAAAATAGTCACCTGTGGAATGGACAGGACTGAAAAAACACCATCCAATTATTTTAAGTGCCCAATTGAAATGCTTGAACAGTGATATGTCTATCAAACTCAACTGCCATTTGTATTTCCCACTGGTTTACAAAAAATCCCATTGAGTCATGGGCAGGCGGGATTTTTTTTCCCATTGATATTTTGGGCCGGGCACAACCCTGATATTTGGATAGAAAGTTCACCAGAAAACTGTTTTGTCACCAACATAAGTCACAAGGAAATGTAACTTTAGCCAGATAGGTCTGAACTGGGGCTGTTCTGTAAGAGCGAGGGTGTTGGGTTGGACGGGACTGAGTGAGGGATGCATGGATCGGAGTCGGCGCTGCAGGAGCCCGAGTGTCTGGGCCGGGGCTGGGGCCGTAGCCTGAGCTGGAGCCGGGCAAATTGTTGCTGTGCACTGCAAGTGAACCCTCGGGAACAAGCATTGCACGTGCCAGTATTTTGGAGGCGTGGCTTCGGAGGGATGGCTGAAGAAAGGGGATTGGACTTTTGAATTGTGTCTTTTCAAAATGTAGCTTGCTCGAACCATTTTTCTAAGATCTCATACTCCACCTGTAAATCCGTTCTCTGGGGCCGTTCTTACCAAGAGTTCACAAGACCGTACTCTGCCAACTTGATATTGAGACACGGCCAGAGTTCCTTCAACCAAGCAGCTCCATTTTCCTGGACAGTAAATACTATACCCTTTGTGAGATATGTCACACATGCACATACCCACACTCTCATCATACACCTCAATCAGATCCACACTGTCCTCTACCTGTCATTCATTCTGCTATAAATAGAGGAAGGCTCTAAAACTGACCTAGGCTGTGGTATTCTTTCTGCAGTCAGGTAGACTGAAATACCTCCCTGTACAGCTGGCGCTTAACAGGGCAGAAACAAGTTAGAGAAATGGACCAGATGAGCAGGTACACACACACACACACACGCATAAAGACACACACTAAGAGAGCTCAGACCTTGCCTCTCTTCCTGTGTCTGCTCTAATTCATCCGAGTGCCAGGCAGATGGGTAATGTGTAGTGGCGTTGATGTGCGAGCGTATTCAAGCTGCCAAAAATGTGAGCCGACGTTTACGTATATGGTACTTAACCTCCCAAAATCAGGTTGGTTACATTTCTGTCACACTCATAAGCTAAACAGTATGCAACTCAACTGCCTGTAGGAAAGGATGTCTGAGATAAATGACCTGATCCTAACATTTATCAATCTATAGATAGAAACCAAAACAAAAAAACTGGTACTGGCAACAAATGTGTAACTGAGGCACATGTGTTAATGACAAAAACATCACCCCCGGTTGACATTTCATGAGCAAACAGTAGCTGAATAAAGATTCATTGCTGACTCACATCTAACAAAAGACACAATCGCCTGTGGAAAATGGTATCAAAATATAGAAGCGGTCTATGTTTAGAGAGGCAAAACAAAGTCACTTTTATGACCTTGTTTGTGCCTTTTGGCATACAATGAGTTTGGGCAACAGTAAAGAGCTGAATTTAGACCACACACCAGTTCGTATGCCAGTGTGCACCCACACACACACACACACACACACACACACACACACACAAGCTGTGGTCAAGAGTCTGAGAACAAAGCAACTCATTTTTTCTCTGCTCTCTTTTACAATGGAAGAGTAAAGCTATGACATCATTTGTTTAAAACTGTATTCAAAAACTACCTCCCATACAACAAATTTCCTGTGGAAACATTAATGCTATTCTCTTTGTTGCTCTCAGCTCCAACAAACACAGGATTCCCTTACATCTTGCACGTGCAATGTATTTAACATGCGCTAAAAGACCGTAGTGCAAAAGTTTGTCTTCGTAAATGTACTTTAATGCACTGGACATACAGCAGTGGACAAAAGTTTTCAGACAACCATAAAACTTTAAACAATCTCAAATATTATCATGAAATATTTGTGGAAACATCTTTTTTGTGTTTCAAAATATTTGACTGCATCAGACAGACACAAGCAAATACAATTTTTATTGTTAACAAGAAAAAATAAATGAAATTCTTGACAGTTTCAACATGTCATGTCCTGGATGTGTTTCATTATGTTGCTGAAACATCCAGTTTTTGACCTCGACCGAACAGAGCACGTGCAGAAGGGAGCATGTAGGTTTGGAGAATGGAACAATACTCAGCAGAGTTCAAAGACTTCAGAGTGATTTTTAATGCAATATATTACAAATGCATGAGGTGTCCAAAAACTTTTTATCCACCAGTGTACTTCTGTAAGTCTAACATCTTTTCATTAATGCCTAAGAAAAAAGTACGTATAATGACTTCAGCGAGTCATCATCAGCTACTTTGTCATATTAATCCTTTGACCTTGTCTCTTTTGCGTGCTTTAGATTAGTAGAAGCTGGGACTGGAGAGAAACTGGCCTTCAGCTTATCTGAGAGGGCAAGTCTGTGGGGAATAGAGGTCTTTGAGAGCACTTATGAAGCCATTTCCTTGGGCCTAGTGGTAAAACCACATATTTCTATTCAGTGCTGATGTGAACAGAGGAAGACATTTATCACTACAAAGTGTCTGAATGAAGCTGCAAAAAGCATTCTGCCCTCCAGGTGGCATTTACTGGGTGGCAAGAAAAGAAAATACATACGTTTCTTATCATGAACTTCAAGTACAACCGAATAAAACCTAATTTCTTTGCATCAGACTGCACAGGAGAATACATACATATACACACACACACACACACACACACAAGGGCTGTCAAAAACAAGGATTAATCCATCATCATGATTAATCTGATTAAAAATGTTAGTGCAATTAACCCATCTGCAGTGCAGAATGACTCTGAAAGTCTCTGCTAATGCATTTGGGGTAGTTTGTCAAAGTAGAGTTAGCACTGTGTATGAACAAATAGGCGGTTGATCTGGTAGTGACGGGCAGCAGAACCAGCCCACAAAGATGGAAGACGCTGAACAGCACATTGGCCCTCTGGATGATAATTTGAGTACAAAAACCCCAGCAGAACAGTTGTTTCAAGTTGTTTTGTTGAAACTGCTGAAGGTGTTTGTTAAGTGCATATATGTTCCCTTCTTTCTTGAGTCTGTTTGCTCATGCAAAATGAAATGTGATTAATATAGATTAAAAATGAATGATATTTAATCATGATTAATCAAAGTTAATCCACTGCAACCCTGTGATTAATCTTGCCAAAAATTTTAATCGTTAACAGCCCTAGTACATATATATATATACACACACACACACACGTATTATGTATATGTGTATATGTATATATATACACACTTGTCCTATATGTATTAGTGCTGTTAAAGGATAAATATATGTATATATATATATATATACACACACCAAATACGCATATTAAAACACTCTTAAAACAATATTATCTATATGATAAGTAAAAGAAATATACATAGGACCTATTCAAGCTTAAAGCGTTTTGTGACTGACAGTTCTGTATGTCATTTCCACGTCCTATAACACTGCACAACAAGTAAATGGTAACAGCTCAGCTCAAACCAGATGTGAACAACAAGGCTGGTGTACCTCGTGTCCGTGCAGAGAAATGGCAGGAATGTGGTCTGTCCATACTCAGACAGCTAAACAAAGTTATCTGCCTGCAACATCATGAGACTAAAAGCTCGTCCTCTCCCCACCACTGTTTATCTACCGCTTTCCAAGTCTGTGTGTGTGTGTCTGGGAAGATTTTATTTAGTAATCAGCCAAGCCCCTTGGAGATGACCGGCGCCTTGGGATTTAGGACCCCGTTGCCTGGGTAACCAAAAGGTCACCTGACACCAATCACCTCAGACGTCATGTTTACACTCTCAAGATGAAGAGAGAGGATAAGAGTGGAGGAACAGAGAGTGCTCAAGTGCAGTATTTAACCAGGGTAAAGGCACAGCAGCGCAGAGCATGGATGGATAATCAATGTCTTTTAGCTCCCATCTACAGTGAACACAGCATTCTGATTGAGAAAGGCGATTCAAAGACAAGCCAGTGGTGCTGGATGGATTTGCATGTAAAGAAACAAGGGAGCAGTAAAAACAGGGGTGTTCACATTTCCAGGAAATACAGCAGACTCTGATTGTTATCCTTCCAACCCAGCACACCTGCTGACAGGTGTAGTGGAGGTGAGCTACAGTTTCAGCCCAACCTGTCCAACTGGCTCCGCGACAGAAACAAGTGCCACACACACACGCACGCACACGCACACACACACACACACACACACACACACACACACACACACACACCAAAGGGTAAGCACTACTGAATGTGGTCTTCCTAAAAATGTTATGCCAGTCAAGAAATTTGACTTTTGTTTCATGTTGACTATGTCTATGTACTTTGATAGCAGCAACAATCCAACTCAAACTGCATAGAATGTAAAGTCCACATCAAACACAGAGCATAGTGCTATTTGCTTTTGCATATTTATGCATTTCCTGTAAAAATGGGAACCTAGATAAGGCTCCATCCACTGCTCTGATTGGTGAACTCCACCTCCAATTCTTTTGCAACGACAAATCACAAACCGGTTACAAAACATAAATGCAAAATAGGTCAAAGGCTCTCTGTAAGGTAAAAAAATATTACAAGAAAATAAAATGTTCCATCAGATGCAAAATTACTATAGAACCCTGATTGCAGAATGAGTCATTCAAATATTTCAACAAAATACAAACTATGAAGAATAACATTTAGTAAACCTATAATTTTAACTTTTTTTTCCTTATAATTAGAGCAGGCACTGGAATATATGTCATATGTACTATAACATATATTTTATATATATATATATATATATATAAAGTAAATTTTGATATTTTACAGTCAGATTTTTTCAAATGCTTGTGAAGACACTGTTATCACTCCTGGGCTGCTAACTGACAACACACCAAAGATGTTGTGATGATAAACAGCTCCAACGGGCTGTATAGGATTCCAACCATTCCTACCAAAAGGACAATGAACCGGCCGGGCCCACATGCAGCTAATAAACACACCAGCTCTCTGGCAGCATGGGTGGAGGCTTCACAGGCTCCTATTTGTCTTACACTCTCTGTAAGACAAAAAGGAAAACATAGGACTGCAGATTCTTTCAGCAAACTGAAATGATGGGAAAGAGAGTCGCCTTCGGCCGTTGGCACTACAGATGATACATTTACATGATGATCCAGTATTTATGCTCAAATATGACATGCGTGTTCTAAAAATATGTCCATGTCAGACAAAAACGCAATGCAATTTAACTGAATGTACTGCAGCTGTTGTTAGAAATATTGTGCTACACTTCTTTAACCCAATGAAAGAAAATATTCCAAGTGAATAAGCGAAATCTATTAGAATCTGACCCATTTTAGACCACTTTCATTGTATCATTAAGTACAGTGTTGGTACGCAGTGTTTTATTGTATCTGTGCCTTTAAATGTTCAGAGGAGATGAGGCATATATCGACCTCTGAGACTCACTGTGGTTTAATGGAAGGGAAGTAGGCAGTGGAGATGAATAATAAACCAAACATCTATGACTCCCTTCATTTTATTATCCTCAAACAAACAAAGTGACAGGAGGAGTCAGGTTTCACATGATGATAATGTGATAAGCAACGTCACCAGTTGGCAGGCTCCGACTTATTTAATCTTTACTTCAACGGAAAACACCCCTGCCAACGTTTAATTAGCGCATGTTTCACTGAGACCTATTAAACTTCTTGGCTTGCTCTCAAGTCCCTAACCTTGCCCTGGAGTCTAACATACAGAACAGGAAATGTCAACAGTACCTCTAAATAACGTACAGACCGACCACGACACAATGAATTGAGGAAGTGACACGCAGGAATTTGGGAGGGAGCAGAGCGGAGTTAAAGATAGTGAAAATGGATCTGAAAGAAAGCAAAACAACAACCAAAAAGTCCCTTTCAAAAGGAAACAATAGCGCAGCCCCGTAAAATATGACGATTCAGAAAACTACTGGGCTTATCACAGACATTCCCACTCCAGTTTCCAGCTGTTTTCTGTGATAACATTGTTCACGAGTGTGTGCTGCTTTCTTTGACCCGTGAGTGTCTTGGAGGCAACACAATTCGGTTGAAATAAACTCTCTCACACTAAGAGTATCTCCAGTCAAAACTACACCAGGCGCTGTCATGTGCACGACTAAAACGCCAAAGACAATGTGACAGAAAGAGTACTACAAGTCTACTGTGACTCAGCAAGCAACTAGGCCGCAATCCAGCCCCTGTCCCCTTATCAGCCCATTTACATCAAGAAGAATAGGAATCAACCACCTCTGAAAAGAAACAGTGTGTCTGGGTGCACTCGGAGCCTAAGAGCCCCACAGGGAAATTAGATTTCTTGTCTAATTTATGAGCTCTGGAGCTCAGTAGAGCTTGAGGACATGGAGGGACGTCTGTGTTCGCCAGCAGTCTTCTGTCTATTTGCGCCAATGCTTTAAAAAAATAAATAAAAAAAATATAGGTGATCCTCTATGTGTTAAACAGATTGGTGCAATTCATCACAGCTATAGGAACTGTCATTTCACTGCAAGAAGCATCGAGTAAGAACATCAAAGAGGGAGGGGCTCTGAAAGAGAGATTATATACAAAGGGTATGCTGATGGTTGCATATTGGTTTTACAATGATGCAGTTGACTAAAGGAGATTCAATTCTTCAATCAGGCAGGAAAGATGAATTCTGTTAGACAAGTGTAGCCCTTCGCTGAACAGCGTTATTTGACAGGCTATCTGCAGGAACACAAGTAACAGTTGTTAAACTAACCCAATCTGATCGTCACCGCTGACAAATGACAACAGTTAGTGAGCACGGGGCTGGGTTAGTAGAGTGTGTACACTGAGGACATGCATTCATTACTTATAGACAACATTCCAGGCAAGCAAATAGTACATCAGGTGAGAAAATTCAATGCAAATACTTTTTAAACACAGGCAACGACAAGGTTTTGTAGAAATAAATGATTAACACTAATCCCTAAGTGAGTTACAGTGATTGCAGGAACCTTCCCCACAGCCGAGGTCTTTGTCAGGACTGATACTGATCAAGGTTATTGGTCAATAACTGATATACATATGCAGTAACACAAACTACACAACTACGTTGGAATAGCTTTAAGCAGCCACACAATTACAGTAGAAACCATTGAAAGCTATCCCATCCCTCCAGAACAAACTGATTAGTACAAGCGGATGATTATTTTACCCTTTAATTTGTCTCCTATCCGTAAGAATAATATTGTGTTTATTAAAGACAAGAACATTTATTTACCTTGAGCTCTCTGTAGTGATATTTTGTAGATACTAAAAAACCAGTGCATTGACACATCTGTGAGAAACCCCTGATATCGCCAACTCTGCAGACTCAACAACGGCAGACGTTTTCCCATCCAGAGTAGTTCATAGTTGCTTAAACCATGGGAGCTCTCTCACTCATGTTCTGTTGTTTTTTTATTAAGAGAAAATAACTGCAAATTTCACACAGCACCAGCTTCAGACCAGCTGAAAACTGTGAACAAATAACTGAAACAGAAAGTATATAGGATTGGTTTTCTTAAGATATTTGATACATTTAAGCAGTTTATCACCAAAAAAAAAAAAAGACAAATTTTCAGTATTGTCATAAAATCAAGTGCAGGGCACTGCCAGATGTTTTTCTTGTAAAGCTAATTAAAATAGGGAATAAAGACAAAAATAATGTAGCTCCTAGAAGTTTCATAAAGTAAATAAATCTTTAAAAAGTAAAAATAAAAGCAGCAAGCATTACATCTGTATGCAAATATGAGTCTTAATTGGTAGTCCCACTTCAGCAGCACTAGATTGTGATGTAGAAATGACAGTAAATCAGTGAGTAACAGAGTGGAGACAGCTGCATCAGAGTCAGAGTAGTGCACTTTTAAATCAATTATTTCAACAGATTTCAGATTTTCACAAAATGAATACCACTGATTTTAAAACATGCTAAATGAGGGGCTTCATGAACGGCCAGACTGACCATGGGTTGACCTTTATGACCCAGACTAGCGCATTGACAGGTTCTAGATCCTCTGATCCAGTTCTTTACTTTCTTGATAAATTCCACTGGCATTTTCAGTTGAATAACCTCTCAGCTGGCATGTCTGTTTCTGCACACGAAATTTGACACCATGGAAATATGGCCCTATTGTTTATCTGTTGCTAGGTAACCCACTTTAATGATGATTTTAAGATTCTGTGCATAGCAATGTGACTGGCCATTGGGAGGCCACTGTATTCCAGAATTACTAATATCTCCCAAAATATTGGTCCTATCAACTTGCCGTTTTTGCTAGTCTCTTCCTTGACCAAAAATACATAAGTATTACAAACTGCAGCAGTCAGCTCTTTGCGGATTTCGTGTGATTCCTGAAGCACACAGTGTCCACTTCCCTTTTATAATATAGGATTAGTTGGAGTAAAGCATAGCAGGGCTGATAAAATAACTGTCAGTGACACACAGCAGACACCTCAGGGACTAAAATACTGATCTGAGCCAGGCCCAGCTATGTAAACAGAGCATTCCTGAACCACACAGAGCACAGAAACAAAGGTGTGTGCATGTGAGTGCGTATACTGTATTTGTATGTGAGGAAAAAAGAAGTAAAATCATTTTAAAAAAAAAAAGTGTAACTGCAAGCATTAGATTTACATATTTATCCCGAGTGCATGGATCTTTTTATCTTACCAGCTGAGTCTGTGCTGCAAGTGGAAGGATTCTGCAGCTTTAGTGAGGTATTAGACGCCCAGCCCACTGTATCCCTCTCATTTGACCCAAAACACAGCTAAAGTCATGTGATACCCACATAAAAGCAGAATGCTATGTGTGGTAAAACCCAGCTTCAAGACAGGCTGCAGACAGTCAACCTACCGCTGAACAGTCATTAGACAAATAGAAAATACAGGCATGATGACAGGGCCTGGAGGGGTATGTCAATCCTGCAGAAAGGTACAATTTCCACACGGGTATCAGATCAGGCCCGTCATGTCAACCGCCACCACTTATTGAGTAAAATGCATGAATGCCGTAAAAATAAGTCTAGACCTACTCAATTTAAATGTAGTTTACAGCTTTTATGTAAAGTGGTATAATGTGAATATAAAGCCAAGGTTGTCTGTCTTGTAAACATTCTTTATTGCTGCTTACAAAAGCCACTATAAAGACAGTAAAAAACAATTTTGGTATTAAAGACTTTAGAATTTGTATGTACATTTATGATACATCACAGATGCAAGGACGCAAAGCAAGCAAAACCCTGCCTAAAAAACTTTAACAAGTACTCTACACAGCAGCAGATACGATTAGACATGTCCCAACTAAGTGATTCTTACATTAAACATTTACCGCTCTTTCATTCATTAATCATTAATTGTTCTGATTTATTTTAGCCCAGACATTACATTGAAATGTAGATTATGCTCCTGTGCAGTGTTGTGCCAGTTACTTCCAAACTGTAATCCATTACAGATTACTTGCTACTGTTATTTAAAAGTAATTCCTTACAATATTACTGTCTCAGAATTGCAATGCGTTACATGACTCCTGTATTACTGTGGAGTTACATACAGAGTCTGGTCATAAATGGCACATGATAGGAGATAGAAGAGCCCTGGGACGCACAAATTTGCATCCCGAAGTACACGTGGACGGACAGCACAGTAAGTGACGCTACAGTCTACGATGTTCGAATCCCAGCAGGATTTTTTTCAA
The DNA here is from genome assembly GCA_037367295.1 of Apogon hyalosoma. Taxonomy (NCBI): domain Eukaryota; kingdom Metazoa; phylum Chordata; class Actinopteri; order Kurtiformes; family Apogonidae; genus Apogon; species Apogon hyalosoma. Next base: position 29,723,291 of record JAPQRP010000024.1, on the reverse strand, counting down.
CATTTTACATGTCCAAACAGGGGGCACAGCGCCAAGGACGATGGTAGATAAATCCACAGTTGATAAATACGAACTAGTCATAGAAACGTTAGTTTACCTTGTAACTGTTGATCACAGGGATCATGCTAATGCTAACTAGCTTCTTAAAGCAGGGTTAGGGTTAGAAATGAGCATACGTTCATGTGGCCAATAGACTGTCTTCTGACGTCTTCACCCATTGGCTGAACACCAACAGGAAATAGAACTTTCCAGATGCATCTTTGTTTCCTTAAGGTCTCAGTCTTGCCGTTTTGTTTTTGTTTTGTTTTTTCTCATTTGAGCAATTAAATTATGTGTGTTGTAACGCAAACGCTACTGAACATGTACCGAGTAAGATATTACTGAAAATTGATTAGTAATTCCTTACACTACTGCGGTACAGCTGTAATGCATTACTTTTGTAAAGCATTACTCCCAACACTGCTCCTGTGCTGTACAGCCGGGGAAAGTTTGGGAAGTAAACAGAAAGTTTCGCCTCTACTTGTGATGAACTGAATTAAGTTTGGTTCGTCACCAGCTTCACTCTATCACGATGTTTTTTTCCAGGACGTCGGGAAGTGACAGAACACGTGGGTCAGCTTATGGCTCTGACCTTTAGAAGGTGCTGGAGATGTCACATAAACAGACATGACTTCAGCACACAGACATTAACATCTGATGCCAGCAGCAGACAGAGAAGATGGACACCAGTGACCTCTTAATTAAGACTTGGTCCTTTTCCTGTCTTTGCTAATTAGTCTCGGCTTGTCTAATTAAGATTCTATCAGTAAGCTGTCACATTTTACTCACTGTGGTGGATTAATGAAGCCCGCACAATAAATGGTGAGTGTAGGTTGATGCTGCCTATAAAAAAAAAAAATGAGGCCAAAGTTTGTCGGTTGTAGTTTTCGGAAGCGTAGGGACTTCTATGTGTTCCTATGCACACTGACCTTTATGTTCCACTATCAGACACACTAATGCACACAGTGGAACAGCGTAACTTTGTGTTGCCATGGAGACAATGCCTTCCAAACCAATCACTGTCATAATATATCTTATGTTTAAATAGTGTTTCTAAGGCTATGTGTTGAAGAAACTGCAAATATTTTTTTCTTTGTCTTTTTTTAACTGAACTTCCAATGTCTAGTTCAGCTACTGTGAGCAAAGGGTGGGAGAAAAATTGTAAGATACAGTATGTTCAGTTATGTTAGATTCCAAATCAGTCACTGCTGATGCTTTTTGGAAATGTGTGTGCTGTTCAGAATTTTTTAATATTCTAAATAGGTTATATAATAGACTGCTTGATAAGGTAGGGCTAATTGAAGAATCTTGTCTCATTATAGTAGTTTAATTAAAATAGATTTATAAAGCAAAAACCCACAAGTCTGATCATGGATTCAATGCTTTCTTTTTTTTTTTTTTTTTTTTTTTTTACTTGGCACTGTTAAAGGCAAATTATGGAACATTATTGACTTTTTTTCCAAGCAGAACTCTAACAGAGGGGATTGAAAGCAGTGGTCAGGCAAGCAACAGAGTAATGGCACAGTGAGAGAAAAAATAGGACCAAGGGTCCTGTAGTCCAACAGCATATTTAAAGACATTCATTGACATTCGTTTGACCTTTCAAGCTCACTCAAGGTCAAAGGTCATGACACTAAATGAAAGCCCATATGTGATTTCATATCTATTACCAACAGTAACTGTATCAATATCTTCAACTGCTTTGAAGTTATGGCACTTGGAATTTTTTTTTCTCATTATAAACCAAAGGGGATTTTTAAAATTTCAAAAATTCATAAAAAATTCAAAAATCAATATTTCTCAATTCTTTGAACAAACTTGGTAGACCTTGCCCCAAGGAATCTCTGCTATGAATGTCAATTGATTCTGGCTGACAGTTTTGGAGAAGAAGTTTCTTGAAAAATTGTTTACAGACGGACTGACAACTACAACTAAACACACCCCCACCCTCATTTCTGCAGCATGTATTATGGAAAAATCTGTTAGAGACAACAAGCCTGAAGGTCTGTAATGTATGGATGTCATTGCTTGCCCTGAGTTTTGTCTCTCAGGCTGAACTGTGCAGCAAGTGAGAAGGGCAAAAAGAGGGAGAGATGTGCATTTGGAGTCACTTCATTTTTTATATTGTTCCGCCCATACTTGCTGCAGGATGCTGTTCCTGCCTGAAGGTTGAGGCCCAGAACACAGGAACACAGGAAAAACAAAAAACTGGAGACAAAAAAAAAACAAAAAACACACACACAGGCAGAGAATGTTTTCTGTCAGTGTGTGGTGGTGTATTTACCTGCAGACAGTCAAATGTGATAGTTAAGAAGCATTATGTAAGAGTATACATAGTGATTTGTAAGGAAAATGTCCTAAACTTTGCCTTTAAATACTCACTTATTATGGTTGAGTCTGAATCAATTGATCAAAATTAAAACAGAATACTGTCTGATGCTAATGATGTACACACGCAGTAAGTAATGGACAGAATTATTCTCTTATTTTGGCATGTCGCTGTTTTCTTTTGTTCATTTTTGGCATGAATGAGAATAAACCACTCTTTCTTTCTGCACAGTCAGCGAAAAACTGAAGCCGTGTTTTGCTTTTGTATTAAGCAGATAGCAAATCAAAGTAAAGAATGTTCTGTGTGTGGTCCCTGGCCAATTAGTGAGTGCAGTCAAAAAGCCTGAAACTACTGGAAACAATAGAGTTTTGTGTGAGGGGTGGAGGGATTTGTGGTGATTTGAATCATGCCGTGAATTCCTGGCTCAAGGGGGACACACACACAAGCACAGCTGATGCAGAGACCTCATGTGGAGCCGTTACACACAATGTCATTTGGGCCTTAGCTGCTCACCGGTTATTACTGTTTGTCCATCGGCACTGGGAGGCCACCTGCAGAGATGATGGCACTACCATATCTCCCCTGCCATCATAAGAGACTACCACAGCCATTTGGTGTCTCGAGGGTTTGCAGAAAACCGCAGGACACATGCTTTCTCAATCAGGTCTGCTCCAGTGTGTTACCATATCACACAGCCGGATATTTCCAGATGGAGTGGGTGCCCTTTCAAGAGCAGACACTGAAACTGCATAGAGATCAACATGTTCTTTTTTTAACAAACATTTATTATAGGCCACATTTTAGAGATTCACTGTTTTCCCCACATACAAATGGGATACATGCTGATATCAGTATGATACAAGAGCTCGGTTTTTATATTACCAATTACCCTGCCCCCTGAAGGGGAGGCAAGGGGTATTCTTTTTGGTTTGGTTTGGTTGTTTGTTACCACTCTAGCAACAAAACTATTAGGTGAACTCATACCAAATTTGGTTTATAAATTGCCAGTGACCAAGAATAGATGTGATTATACTTTAGGAAAAGTAAGTCAAAGTTCAAATTTTTTATGATTTTTTAAAATCTTTTTTCTTCTCCCATTTACTTATAATGGATGAAATTTCACGTTATAAAAACAGCAATTTTGTTTCAATTTACTTCCAACTTGGCACATATATAGAGGCAATTGATATGCTGACATCAGCACATGCATAGACATGATGACATCAGCTGGATCCATGCCAAAATAAGCTACAATACATGCAAGGGGTGGGGTTTGCTGTGCCTGGCAGCACTTGTTAAAATTATTTTTATTACTACTATGACTCCTGCTAGAGGTAGACCGATAAATTTATTTTTTTCAATATTGGACTTTTTTTTTTTTTTTTTGAAAGCCGATATTTGATCAGAAGTAAAAATGTTATAAGATATTTGATCAGGCACCTGTGTGGGCAGCACTTGAAGTTCAATAAATGTTAAAGGAGTACTATGTGTACTTGTATTAATAATTTCATTCATATCAATGGGCTTTAACAAAAAAAAACAACCTTAAATATCGGCCTCAAAAATCGGCTGTAGATATCGGCTATCAGCTGACCAAATTTCCAAAAATCGGCATCAGCCTTCGAAAAACCCATATGGGTCAACCTCTAACTACTACTACACAGTACTTGTTATTTTATGGAGAAAAAAGCATAAAGACACTTAAACAAATTCAAATGGTGGGCCTGGCAATATGGTAAAAATGATTATCATGTCATTGTTTTTTAGCAAAATATTACTTTTTCTTTAAGGCTAAAAGTTGATTTTGGTCCCAAGTGTAGGATGAAGAAACCAGACAGCTATTAAGTTATTCATAGAAGACAAAACAGGATGAAAACTATGTAGAAGACACAAGGCAAAACATGGTAATAAATGAAAATACTGTAACAATATGAAAATGCATCTCTAACTCCTGTGATTTAGTGCTTATTTTGTTGAAGTTCTCATTCGCTCCGGTCATCATTTCATCCTTAGCAGTTTTTTCGAAGTTCAGCTGGACTGGTTTTGTTGCTGAAAACATTTCGCATCTCATCCAAGAGACTTCATCGTTTCATCAGTTCTTTGTTTTCAAGAACAAACCAATCCAGTTACTAACGATGCTTATTTTGTAATAATTAAAATGAGCACACTCTGAGTTATTACTCAACAAGCTGAAAGCAACATAAGATTTTAAACACTTCTTTATGGCCAAACATGACATAGATTAACAAAACAGCGGTATATTTAAGAAGTGGTACATAAGTTGTGCTAAAAAATTATTAGAAACATAAAATGGTGAAAATTTTGGAGGAGTCCTGTATGACAAAAAATACAATTATGACACTACTCATGATTAGAATTGAATCACCAGCCCGATGTGAATGTTCTTAAAGCGGATGCATTTCATTTGCACAAGAGTCTGCTGGAAGTGACTTGATGTGATCCGTTGATTTATGAGTTTTAGCCGAGAACACCAGCCAAATACCAGACAAATTTGACAACAGACATAGTTTCATCTGAGCCACTGGTGCCCAATGGCATTATTGGATCAGTCTCAAATGTAGTTATTTAACAGACAGCAGGTTCATAACTGAAAGGAAATTTCTGATTAATTACTGATGTCCCTTCATGCACTGCCACAGAAAGCTGTCATCCATAACGGCGGCGAAGTGGCCTCTTTATATTAGCAGGAAAAGGACAGGGTGGGTGACTAAGGCAGAATGGGGTGTCCCTTAATAGGAGCCGAGACAGTTCCCATATTCAGATGACAATGAGTGTAGAGAGAATAGATGAAGGGGAGAGATAAAGATAGCAGAGAAGAATAGAAGAAGAAAGATGAGGAGGAGTGGCTCAGTGAAGCATTGTTATAATTGCCGCTGCAGGAGGACCCCAGGAGTTTGGGCTTGGATAGATGTGTGTGTGTATGTGTATGTGTGTGTGTGTGCGTGCTGCTGTGGACAAACAGACCAGACTTTTGTCTAAATCCTCTTAATCAGGGCTAGACTGCTCTCTAAACCTGGAGATGCTGCGCTGTGTTGTCTGTGAGTGCGCATAAACCGTGCATGAGTAAGCTTTACATTAATGGGATTTGTAAACAGACCCCAAGGCCTCCACCAGCACGTAATTAAAGGTACAAAAAGGAGAAGCGGAGTGAGAAAAGGGAGCCTCTGAATCTGAAGAAGCACACAAAATAACGTATAGACTTCCTGGGTTCAACCATAACTACAAAGATAACAAGCAGGCGATTAGCTTTAATGACGACAAATGGATCCTAAGTGTCACAGGCGGGTAAATGTGCATTCAGCCTCGCTCAGATTAGTGCTGGGTAATAAATCTGAGAAATTTAACATAACATTAAATGTTTCTGTTCAGTTCACAGTGAGATTTACAGGTCATTTTTAATCACAGATTTAAAACGAAGATCAGCAGGAAAAAGGCTGAGCAGGACTGCAACTTAAGACTACTTTTAGCATTGATTAACGGGTTAGTTACCATCTGGATAAATCAATCCATTTTTTGGTCAATGAATGTCCTCAAATGTGTTATTTGGTTTCATAACCCAAGGGTATTCATTTACTGTCACGAAGTGAACTGAGTATCAGGTGTTGTCATCGCAGTTCTGTAGTTCAACATTGTATTTTGCATTTTAGCACTTTACTTTGAATTTAACCTATTTTATCATCAAGTCCATATATCAAAACTAGGGATGCGCCGATCCGACTTTTTCAGTTCCGATGCCGATACCAAAGGTGGGGCCTTGCGTATCGGTCGATAACCGATACCAATCCAATATCACTGTTGATTTAAGAAGCTACAAGCCTATACCTGGTGCAGTGTTTCCTGTGGAACTGATCACTTGGTGCCCACGCTGGTCGGCCGGTTTCTGTCCTACTTATTCAATAAGTACCCCGTGCCTACCTCACAATCTCTCATTTCACAAGGTACACACAAGCCTGCAGGCCTCGATGGTGGGGTGCACCACGGCAAAACTTTACAAGCGGAAACATAGCTGGTGTGGTAAGCGGGCCCAGTTTTTAAACAAATGTCCTGCCCCCTCAAATTAAAGTTTCCAAAGGTAGAGAAAAGGAAAATGAGCAGCACAACAGTGGGAGACTTAGAGGAATTAAGTTTCACTTTCACTTTGTACGGTCGTATGGTCTGTCTGTACTCGTGAGGTACAGCATGGACCGCATCCCCTTCCCTACACCCCCTCCACACACACACACACACACACACACACACGCACACACACACACACACACACACACACACACAACCCCCACCCCCAAGGATCTGTCTTATGGTTCAGTTGTTTTTACCGATCCCCAACCGGGCTAAAATGTTGATATCGGTAGTTCATAATCGATCCTAATATTGGATCAGTGAAACCCTAATCAAAACATATAGAATAACATTTAATATCAATAATGTATCATTCTATCACTTAAAGGTTCAATATGTAAGATTCACACATGCTCATGCTAATGTGGAGTTCATGTTTCTATTTATAAGTATGATTCTGATAGCTGGTAATTCTTTTGATATTAGCTAACACTACCGCTTTCTATACCTAACCCTACATTAACAGCCTATATATGATTTCTATTTTTGTCTGTTTATCTGTCACTCATTGCATGTTCCACCATTAAAGTAATATGATTATTTACATGCAACTAAATTTTGCATATTTGGTCTTCTATATATTGCTATCATTTTATCATCCGGGTTTAGCTCAGACATGACAATGCTTTAAATACCTCCGGTTTTTACATGTATTCCTATAAGAAAGTTTGTCTCTTATTATGTTTAAAATCTGTTTTTTCCAGCAGTTGCATGTCAGATTGATTTGACACTTGGAAGGCAGGTTCTTATAATCAAGACCACATCACTGAATCACTAAAACACAGTTCTTTATCTGTTTCTCTTTGCAAAAATGGAGTCTGCTGAATTGAAAAAAAAAAAAAAAACAAAAAAAAAAACAAGACTATAGGAAAAATTTTGTTCGGCACAACC
>JAPQRP010000024.1:29693867-29709183 GCA_037367295.1 Apogon hyalosoma | reverse complement strand
GGATCATGTGGATGTGGACAGGGGTCTGGATCAGCACTGATGTTGGTCTAATGTTCTAAAATACATGTTCCTTTCACATTACGTGTGGGGTTTTTTTTGCCACTTACAGATAAGGAACCAAATATGGTAACTTCATTGACCTTGATTGTTTAAATAAAAATACAAAATGTTGGAAATTTCACAAAAGTAATAAAGTCTTGTCCTCCAGTAACACACTAAGGTTGAAATTTTGAATTTCAAAGTCATTTTATGTGTGACCTATAAAGGGTTAAACACTGCGTTTGCCAGTCACTGTTTTAAGTCCAACACAAACAATGGCTTATCCTAGCATTTGTACCAGTTTAGAGTTGTTTTTGTCTTATCATGTAGACAGAATTTAAAAACCAAAAAAAAAAAAAAAAAAAGAGAGAGAGCTGAGATATTAAAGTGACAAAATTCTCTCAAAAGAAAACATCACTTTATTTAGGCCTAACTGTCACTGTGGATATATTTCCATATTGTCTATAAATAGACATGAATGTTAAGTAAATCAGCCACTAGGGGCAGCTGAGCAGGAGAGTATTAGACAACTCTAGAACAACAAACATGAAGGTGGTCTTGTTGTGTCTTGGACACACTTTGTCTGTAGTACTACTCCGTTTTATCTGAAAGCTTTGAGAAGACACACAGAAATACTGATGAAATTAACCTGACGTGTCCGTATCTAATAATCCTGATAAAGAAAATGCTTTAAGTTACTGTTATTTTTACATTATCTGTGGAAGGACTCAGGCCTTTATTTTTTAGGAGGCATGTGGTAAGAGTCAGGCCCTTACTTCTAATTTCTACTTTTCAATAAATAGAAAAGATCCTACTTAGTATAAAACTTCATTTTGAGCCACGCATATTTGGGATGTTACAAGTGGTGCACTGCACTGCTACTACAAACACACCACTTCATTAACCACTGCAAAACAGAATCTCCCTTTTGTTTAGTGGATACAAAACAAAATTCATCGCTTAACAGAGATTTACTGTGGGAACAAAAACATTTTAGGTGAGTGACCTTGAAGTGTGAAAACAGCTGGATTAACTTGTAGAACTGAACAGTGCTCTTAACTAACAGTACATGATGGGCACCACAAAACCCACTTTTATTTGTTTGGGTCGACATCAACACCGAATATTATTATTAGAGAACCAGCTTGTAACCGATTCCTGGTAACTTTGTTGTTGAACACAGGTCAGGTACCCTTCACTATCATTCTGGAATATGGGTAAAAGTTCTCAGAGTGGTTCTGCTTGGTTCGTTAAATGAAACTCACTCATTTTAGGTGACGCTGAGTGCAGGATGTAGTGACAATGAAAGAAAGACATCACGGCATGGTATTAAAATGACTGAATCCCAATAAAAAAATAAATAAATAAAACAAGCGGTTCCAGGCACAACAAACCCCGCCCCTCGCAAGTATTGTAGCTTATTTTGGCGTCGATCCAGCCGATGTCATCACGTCTATGTGTGTGCTGATGTCAGTATATCGATTGCCTCTATATACGTCCCAAGACTGAAGTAAATTGAAACAAAATTGATGTTTTTATAGACATGTGAAATGTCGCCTATTATAAGTAAATGCGAGAAAAAAAAAGATTTTAAAAATTCATAAAAAATTTGAACTTTGACCTACTTTTCCCAAAATGTAATCACATCTATTCTGGGTCACTAGCGATCTATAAACCTAATTTAGTATGAATTCAACTAATATTTTTGCTGCTACAGACATGTGAAATGTCACCCTTTATATGTAAAAGGGGGAAAATGTTTTTTAATTCATTAAAAATTTTAACTTTGACCTACTGTTCCCAAAATGTAATCAGATCTATTCTGGGTCACTGGCAATGTAAAAACTAAATTTGGTATGAATTCAACCAATGGTTTTGCTGCTAGAGTGTTAACAAACAATCAAACAAACAAACCAAACCAATAACAATACCCCTTGCCTCCCCTTTGGGGGTGGGGTAAAAGCCCATAAAAAGAGGTTGTTACATGTCATTTACAGTGTGTTAATGTGGTTATTTTATGTAGTAAAGTGGGGATAAGTAGAGTGCAGATCCAACAAACCAGGTTACAGACTATGAGTACTGCAAACGCTACGATGGTAGGAAAAAAAAACATAGGCGTTACTAACAAGATCAAAGGATAGTTTGAGTGTATTCAGGTGTCCCAGAGGGGTGTGACAGGGAGCCAGCGCGCACAATAATAGGACCCTGAAACTGAAGCAGCTAAATGGAATTCAGTCAGTGTTAATTTTAGTGTTTACACCTGTGCTTCTCTTCCTGTGCTGTGTCACAATGCCCCAGATTGAAAAGGCGCTCACACTTTGTTATCGCTGTCTGCTCTTCTGCTTTAAACGCCGTATATTATTTTCAACTGTGAGATGATACACAGAGAAATGTAAATGGGACTTTGATAAACAGTTTAGGAACAGTAGCTGTGAGGCCAAAACTCTGAAGGCTTTTATTCCAAACTATAGCAGGTGATTTGACTGGATAGTGATCAGTCATTTGAGCTGGTCTAGTGTTGGTTTGAAAAGGAAACCAGCAGCTTATTATTATTATTATTATTATTATTATTATTATTATTATTATTATTATTAGTGGCCTCTAAAAACCACAGATACTGTCGACATTACACTGTGTTTTATCCATCGCAAAAAGAATATCTATGTACCATATTCAGGGTTCCTACAGGTTTCTACAAGTTAAACTTCAGACTTTTTATGACTACTTAGAACAGAAGTTAATGCCCATTTTCCAGCCTATTTCACAACCATACAAAGACTGACAGCTGCATGTGTATCGGGCTGAATGTTCTGTGATTATTTCTCACCAGGGGCTGCAAAGTTAGTGATATTTGGTTCCTAATTTCAATATAAATTGTCGGGTTAGACAGAGTGGAACTGAGTAGACTAATGTTACTTTGTTTGCAGTTTGGACATTTCCCAGGCACATTTGGGCACAGTCAGGGGACTATGAACATGTTGGGTGACAAAAAAAACTTTAAGATAGACTTATTTTGTCATTTGTAGCTGATGCATAACTGTTTGGGAGTCCTAAAACCAACTTTACTGTTTTTAAATGATGTCTACAAAAATAAAGAGAGCCAATTGATTTTCATTGTTTTCAAAGACTATATTAGACGTCCACATTTACATTTTTTGTTTCATACTTTACTTGCCCCAGAGAAATACTGGTTTATATATCAAACTTAATGATTATAGGTTTTAAACATTATTTATACTTATAATTTTCACTTCAAGCATGATATTTGGATGATATGAAATCATTTGTGCTTGACAGATCATTCTGACCACCAGCCTCGAGGACTTGAGAATTTACCCTACGTCACCAAAATCACTTTATGCTACATAACCAGACTTCCTTTCATATTGATACCCCTCTAATCCTAGACCCATTCATTTTTTTCACCAAAATGGCAGGAGTTGCAGTCAACAATATATGTGACACTGTGCTAATGTTAATTTTGGCAACTTCAACTGAAAACAGCAACTTTTGATATGCTGAAAAATTTGCCAATTTTTGATGTGTTTTTTTTTTTTTTACCTTATGTAACCGAGAAGTTTTTCTACAAAGATTTTAGTGAAAATGGCTGAAATTGACAAATGTCTTTGCATGGCCTCAAATTACAAGAAATACCCTTTCCATTCATGCATTACACTTATGGCCAACTCATTATCATCTGAACAATCTTTTTACCCTACGTAACTGCTTGACCACGCCCATTTTAACACAACACAATGAACAAGTTTATGGCAACATAACTTAAAATCTACCATATCAAATGTAAAACCTTTTAAAGACTCTTTTAAGAAATTAAATGCAGGTTTGTAAATTCAAGACTTTTAAGACTTTTTAAGTTTGTGTATCGCCTTCATTTTCCAGTGATAAACAAAGCTTTTCACACATTCAAGATTAAAGATTACACACCACTGTTGCGTTTTGTCTCACACAGTACAAAAAAAGCCAAGATTTTCCAGCTTTTAAGCCTTAAACATATAAAATAACAACACTCTCACCCTTAAATTAAAACAGCAGCGATGTCAATGTTAAATCCTACACATCTACCCTTTAGAAAGTACTCCTGCACAGGCCCAGTCGACACCGCCGCCAGCATTCACAGGTTATAAATATGTGAAATTGTCCTTGAAGAGTTGCTGCTCTTTTGTCTGTCTCTACGGGAAGTTGGTGCGTTCCCGGCTGGCTCGGAGCATCCCTTCAGCGGTCTGCTACGCCAGGCTGGGAGCACGTCAGAGCGGTTTAGTGTCAAACTGGCCGGCCCTGCTGAGTCGAGCTGACCATGAACCAGCAGGACCAGCCACACCAAAGCGTTGTTAGCGAGCCTATTGTTCACATCCCTGCTAGGTGATGGAAAAAAAACAGCCTATAAAACCTGTTTGAGGAGTCGACAGATACAGGAGAGCCCTTTAAAATGAGCCTAAGACAAACTAAGCTCCCTTTATGTGTTTTCCATGACTACACACTACTCAAATTAGATTAAGTACTATTCCGACTAAACATATTATTAATACAAGACTGATACCTTTAAGGATACGACTACTTCAGGTGCTCGCTGTGCTATCAATCTGACAGACGTGTGGAAAATGTCTCCGAGTCGTTTCACTGGGTTGGTAATAAAACATGAGAAAACTGAAAGTTGTGTAAACAGTGTGTGAGCGTATGTTGTTTCCATGCCCTTGGAGGCGACAAGTGGCATTTCCTTTGATAAGATGAGAAGTTCAAACGCTATTCAGAATGCAGCCTTGTGCAATGGAGTACAACTTATACATGTGATAGTGTTTACTTCTAAATATCATGTCAGCAGGACGACTTTCCAGTACTTCAAATGGTATTGGGAAGTAGTGACATACATGGTTACGTACTCTCTGGTAGTTCAACTTTAATCATATTTATATCATGATTCAGGTAGTTAAACTGCATTGTTGCCATGTTTTGTGTGGCTAACTGATGAAACTACAAACTATGAGTGTTTCTTTATTTTTTTCATTTCATTTTATTTATTTATCTAGAAAGGGACAAAGCACAATATACATTAACCCAGTGGTTCCCAACCTTTTTTGGCTCGTGACCCCATTTTAACATCACAAATTTCTGGCGACCCCAGACATTCAAAACAGAGACTTTTTTTTTTTTTTTTGCTAAAATTAATTTGCTTTTGATCATATAATCGTTTGCTATACTATGCTGCAAATAAACGTTAATTTTAGATGACATTTAAGCTATAGCTCATAATGTATATTATTAAGGATGGAGGCAGAAAATCCAGGTGGAGGTTACTGCACAAAGTGAGAATTTTATTTTCCTTGGTCATAATATGTACAGTCAGTCCAGCTTATATTTCCAAGGCTGCAAAATAATACTGAACAAACAAGAACTCAAACTATGAATTATGAAAGAGCTGCAGCATCTGAAACCGACCACAATGAACATTTGGCAGATAAACAGTACCACAGACCACAGTCTTGAAGGTTTTTTTTTTGGTTTGTTTTTTTATCAGTTACTAGAAATTTCAGCTGACCCCACGTGGGGTCCCGACCCCAAGGTTGAAAAACATTGCATCAACCTTAAACAGGAGCCATGTAGTGTGCCAGGTTGTAGCACTAGTGCTAATTTCCACCTGTAGTCCCTGGGCAGGCTGATGTTATTAAAAAAGCAGAAATTAATAAAAATTAAAACATAGAAAGTAGAAAATGACTACTCAAAAGCATGCCAAATGTTTCTATTGTACCACCCACTCATACACATCTTGACCTTTGGCTTAGCTCGCTTTAACATATCTGAAGTGCCTTATTAGACTAGCCATGCCCATGTTTTCTTTCACTTCTGTCCAGGGTGATCACACTAGCTTTACCGAGTTAGATCTCTCTCCATCTTATAACAGAATTTCTGTTTCCATCCAGTAATATCCTGGAATAATGAGTAAAACCAGTCTGGGTTATTTAACTAGACTCTATTTCTTTAAACAAATCACACTCATTTGTGGACGGAGTTAAACAGAAGGTGCAGAAAGCGATGACAGTTTGCAAAATTATCAGTAGAGAACTTGTTTGGATATAACACATTGCACATTTAAAAGGTAACTTATTCAGTGTGACCAGACAAGCGAAAATAATTTAAATAAATAAAAGCTGTATACTATGTAAGAATGTCTGTCTCATTCCATTCTAGCCCTGGAATGAGGAGTAAAACTTGTTTGGATCATTCTAAAAATCATACTCATTTTGGAACAGACCAGTGTCCAGTACATACACAGATCACATAAATAACATATTTCAATACAGGCCACTAATATGATGCCTTTAGAGCCTTAAAAAACTACATTAGTCAGCATTAGATGACGTGAATGTTTGGAATGTTACATGTGCTTTTCTACAAACACAACACTTCATTAACCATAGCAAAATAGAATGTCCCTATTGTTTTAGTGAATACAAAACTAGTCATTGCTTAACAGAGATTTACTGTGAGAACCATCTCTTCAAGTAACAATAACACTGAAGGTGAGTGACCTACAGGTGTTGAAAACAGATGGATTAACTTATGCACCATTAGCAGTACATGTTATTAGAGGAAATACAATAACAGGTCAGGCATCCTTCACTATCATTCTGGAAAAGGGGTAAAAGTTCTGTTTGGTTCTTTAAATAAATCTCACTCATCTTAGGTGACGCTGAGTGCAGGATGGTGACAGTGAAAGAAAGAAAGCATGTCTTGGTATTGAAATGACTGAATCCTTATTTAAAAAAAAAAAGAGGCAAAAACGCATAAAAAGAAGTTGTCACATGCCCATTTCAGCGCATTAACGTGGTTCTTTTATGAGGTGAAGCAGAATGATGCAAAATGATAAGATATGGATAAGTGGAAGAAAGATCCAACAAACCAGGCTACAAACTGAGCGGCGACAGGGAAGAAAAAAAGTGGCACTAACAAGATCAAAAGATACTTTCAGTCTATTCAGTCATGACTTGGTATTAAACTGACTAAATCCCTACAAATGACAACACATAAAAGCATCTGTACTGTCTGACATACTGCAATTCTACCTCTGATGTAAAAACAGCCCATAGTTTCATCACTCACCACTATTATTGGGTTTTGTTTGTTCGTTTGTTTGTTTTGCACATGTTTTTGCACTTAACCCTGTTGCTGCCTGAAATCTAACCGATAAAATAAAGTTGTCAAACATTCCATTTTCAGTGTGTTCACGTGTTTTTATGTAGTGAAGCGAACACATGGGTAAGTAGAAGGAAGAGCCAACAAACCAGGGACTGGGTAGAAAAAAAAAAAAAACACAGGTGTTACTAACAAAATCCAAAGATAGTTTCAGTCTGTTCATTCATATCATTGTATTAAATTGACTAAATCCCTACAAAAGACCACAACAAAGAAATCCATCTGTATTGTCTGACATACTACATACTATAGTTTCATTACTTATCACTATTATTACTTTTATTGTGTTTGTTTGTTGTGCACATGTTCTTGCACTTAACCCTGTTGCTGCCTTGACCAGTGAAGCTACATCGAATCCAATCTACTTTGATTTAATCTTCAAAAAAACAAAAAAAAAAGAGAGACAAAGCGGTCAAACGTGCCATTTTCAGTGTTTTTGTGTATTGAAGCAGACTTTCAATATGATAACACGCTGATAAATGGAAGAAAGATCCATCAAACCATGCCATAATGTGTGTGTATTTGCAAACACAGAGAGGACACGGTAGAAAAAAAAAACAAAAACACAAGTGTTACTAACAAAATCAAAAGATAGATTCAGTCTGTTCATTCATGTCAGTGTTAAACTGATGTCTATGACAACACATAAATCCATCTGTACCCTCTGACATACTGGAATCCAACCTCTGATGTAAATACAGCCCATAGTTTCATTACTTATCACTATTATTATTGTTAGTTGTTTGTTTTGCACATGTTCTTGCATTTAACCCTGTTGCTGCCAGTGAAGCTACATCTAATCTAATCATTTAAGGTTAAAAAAATAAAAAAGTTGTTAAATATGCCACTTATCAGTATGTTACTGTGGTTTTTTTGTTTTTTTTTTGTGTAGAGAAGCAGACTTTCAATATATGATAACACATGGGTAAGTGGAAGAAAGATTCAATAAAAAAATAATTTAAAAAAAAACAGTGTTCATGTGTTTTGGAGAACTTCAGGCTGTTCCATTGAGTTTAAACATCTGAATGTGTGATGTTTTTTGTTTTTTTGTGGTTTGCTGGTGCGCTCCCTGTTCCATCCTTACCTTGTCTGACAGTTTTCAACCTGACGGGACCTCTGCAGTTCTTGATGACCGTGTGCACGTCGTACAGGGGTAATCCTGAAATGGACAGGTTCTCCACCTCCAGCAGCAGTTCCCCTTCATTTAATTTGCCATTTTTATAAACCACCGCATCGTCGTTAACCGGCCCTATGTAGGCGAACTCCCCGTTCTCCGCGCCGCCGCGCAGTGCCACATTCAGGTCACCGTGGGCATCTTTACCCACGACGCACTCGTTCACTCTGGAGGTCCAGTGGTTTTTCTTCACCGCGGGTTTGGACATTTTCAGCCCGTTATGTTTGGCTCTGAGAAACAGTTATGGCAGCAAAAAAAAAAAAAGAAAAAAAAAAAAAAAAAAGTGGACTTCAAACTTTGCGTCTCTTCCACAGGAACATGAGTGGTAGCGCAGTCCCACGGTCTCCAGTGGGTGATAAAAAAAAATCAAGCCATTCCTCTTATAAGTCGTTCCTTACTCTACAGATGTTGTTTTTTAACATTTTCTTCAAATCCCCGCAGTTTAATCCTCCCTTATCGATGTCATCTTACATCTGCTTCGGTCCCACTCGTGTCGCTTCCACTTATAAATGGTTTGAACTCACTTTAAACACGTTTTCTTTCTTTTTTCCACGGAACCCCGGCTCTAGTCCATACTCTCCGTGTGTCCCCGCTGACTTTACCGGCGGTGGTGTCCGTTACCGTCTCCTTCGGCCAGGTACGGCGGTCCGCTGTGGGCTACTTATCCGTGGCTCATTCCCACTGTGTTCCGCCGGAGAGACGGGGATGTGTTGCCGTTCGTGATGCCTTCACAGACCGTCGGAAATAGTAACTCTTGCTTGACTTGACGCCAACTACTCACAGCAGGGCACGTAACTGTACAGACATTTCTCAAGTACTGTGACCAGTTAAATCTTTTTTTTCAATCTTGGGGTCGCCTGGAATTCAAATGAAATTTCTATTAATTGATTAAAAAATATATTAAAAAAAAAAAACACTACAAATAAGTACAGCTTTTATCAGGGATACAATAAATGAAATGAAATAAATACTTGAATTACAATGCTTTATGTAAGTTTCTCACAGTGATGCGTTAGTCAACAGTACAAAATGAGATACTTTATTTGTTTAGTATGCAACTCTAATTACAAACAAAAAAAAATAAATAAATAATAACATAAATAAATAAAAGCGAAAAATTGAGTTTCATGCTAATGGACGGAGTTTGGGAGCATTACTTGAACGCAGCAATATTACAACGAGCGCATGCGTGCTATTTCCAGCAAGAGAGGGATCTCTTGGCTGTTCATGACTAAATTACATTTAAGGAGTTCTTGGCTTCCTTTTACTCAGATGTCAAATAAAAAACAATATAAGAACAGCAAAATGTAATATCTGTCTTTGGACGCTGTTATGGTGTTTATCACTTTAACATTTATTTTCTTGGCATAATTTGATTTAAGACTAAATGGAAAAAAGATGAAGAAGGTGAGGGAGCAGTGCATGATTATTCCAATTGATATGATTTAAACATAGGACTTAGTCAGCCGGTAGTTGTCTGTCCAGTCTTTCAGGATTCCTGCATTTCAGGTTTGACTGGTGGGAGAACATTTTTGTGTGTGGGTGGGTGAACCAGCCCTTTTCTCTCTTTGAACTGGCGTGGTTGCGTAGAGCCGGGTGTGTTTCCTAACACTGAAATACCTGCAACATCTTTACATCATGTCATATTTTGTGAATCAAAGAAAACTTTGAAATGTATTTGCTTTTTTTCCAGTGAAACAATACGCTTTGGGATCTACACAAAAACTTGAATATAGAATTATAGACAAGAAAAGAAAAGGAAATAGTTGTGGATAAGTTTAAGAAGCCGTGAAATAATAAAAGTGAGATAGATAAAGGCAGTAATGTAGATTGACAGTTAAAAGTGACAGACATTAGACGACCAGGATGAATACAGATAGAATCAGATGGGCCGGGCCTCTCACCTAGGGAACTTAAGATGAGCTTTTTCCCATCTAAAAATAACAGTTAAAGTACTTTTGTCCCCTAGGAGGACAAACGATTGGCCTGGATGGGACGGGAAACAGTAGTGTAAGTGCACTTTTAAGCTCAAACCTCACAGCTTCCCCTTATCTTCATCTGTTATCAGCTACTCGTACAATGAAAGCGCTTTTAAAGTATTTGTTTAGGGAATTTTGTCCTTGCAGGCATGTGATGAACAATAAACATGAATATAAAAAAAAAAGTGCTTAAAACACCGCACAAGCCGCAAGCATTACAAATTATAAATTCTTCCACAAGGCAGTATTAAACTAAACAGCACAAACACTGCATTCCTAATGAGGCCATAAAAAATACATTGTGCAGAGCCATTAAACAGAACAAGAACCAAAGAAGAACCCTGAGAGAGTTATTATTTGATGACGTAAACCTCCTTTTCTTGTCTTTTAAGTTGATCAAAACTGGAATATGATTGAGTTGTAATTCTCTTTGACTTCTCAGTTGATATTTAATATGTGGATCTGCTTCGAACTGTGCGTAATTTCCCGCTCACTTCCATCCATGACCTCCAGCGCCGGGTCATCCAGCTCCTCTGCCAGCTTCCTGTCACACGGCGTCACCAGAATCAGATCGACAGAGACAGACACAGCCACGGGCCCAAAATTTCCTATTCCCTTTCCACCCATCCATCATGTGTGTGCATGTCAACGTCTTCTCGCTCGCTGTCTCTATATCTCCCTGTCACGTTCTTTGTATCTTGTACCCTTTTGCATGCATGAAGCCGTGCAAATGTTTGCATATCGACCCACAAACAAATCTCCATGTTTTATATTAGCTGCTAAACCCATAAAGACCCAGTGCTGCTTTTGTGGCAGTTTCCAAATGAATTTTTCTATATTGTTAGCCTTTCCTAAGTGGTTTATCAACATTTATTCTAATTTTATCCTCTGTATTTTGCATTTTTCTGTGACAATCAGATATTTTCCTATCTTTAATTCATTGATCATGTAGGTGTTTATAAAAGCTCAGATTAAAATTGAGGGTTATTACATCAAAAACAGAGAAAACTGAAGAAAAAGTGACTTTTTCAGTCAAATCTATCATTAACTCAGTGGTTCTCAATCTTTTTCTGTCTCCAGGCCCTCCTCAACCTCAACAACATTGCAACAGTGGTGCAATGATAACTTTTAATGAAAGAAATATCAATATTGTAACAATACTTTTTGTTTTTCCTTGAATAATTTGTTGTGCAAATTAAAAATAACTTAGGTTTTTGCTTGAACAATACAAATAAACTCAGCAAGACTGCCCCTTGAAACAATATTTTTCCAAATAAAAATAGGAAATGTGCAATTATCTTACAACTATGACAATAAAGTAACTTTTTTTTAGAACAACAAACAAATTTTGGAACCAAAGATGAACATTTAAACAATATCAGTGGGCCTGTTTCCATTAAACATCTCAGAACATTAAAGTGCAAACTGTACAAACTGTGCAAAAGCAGAAACTTGGCACATTTTTCTTTTCCAGTCAAATCCATGTCCATTCTCCAAACCTAAACTCTTTGTCTAGTCTAGTGACAAAGATGGCAGTAGATGTGTTTATTGTACGTCCCTTAAATGACTCCGGGGTGCTTCAGTGCTAAAACATTAGTTCCACCTGCTACATGTTCTAACCTGAAGAGAAAAAAAAAAACACAGAGGAAAGATCCCATGCCCCCCCTGGAGAACCTCCATTAACTGAATATAAACTCAGTGTCTCCATCCACTGTCATTGATCCAACTCCATGGGTTTTACTGGTGAATCAATGTTGTAGAAGATGACGGTGTTTCCACGGTAACTACGGAGCCTCTGAACATCCAAACGGGTCATATCTGATGAACAGGAAAAGACGACAAACTGTATTTTACACCTGTTATTTACATGTATTGATAGGATTAGTGGATCAACAGGTTTTAAACAGTTTAGATCAGTAAATGATTTTGTTTGCCAGTGGATGTCTGGGTCTTTATTGGTTAAATCGACATAGAATCCCACTTTGGTGCATATATATTCTTTGAAACCATCATCTCATGTGGGGAAGGTTGACATTACACTCAACAATAATTCTTTTTACGGGCATGCGTTATAGTTCACATATATTCAGTATCGTGTAAAATGTTACACTATATAACTCCACAGACCTGCAGAATCTGTAATAAATGCGTGCTGATCTGGAGGAGTCGTATAGAGAAGTCAGGACCCTGTCATGGAGAACGCTCATTAAAGCAGTTTCACATTATCAATTTCTGCCATTGTGCAGCTGTGTTATGACAGCATATGTAATGAGGAGGACCTGGATAAGAATGGTTTGTTTATCATAAACTATTATTAGCCACCATTTCCACTCAGTCTGGCTGATGTGCCTGGTGTCACCGCTGACAACTAATGATAAAGTGAACTTAATGGCCAGCAGTAATAACGTTGCCTTCAAATCTGACAGCTGTACTCGGACGGCTTTGGTGCTCCACCTTGGCAGTCTACCATTAGTACCTTTCATGATGTGCTGTGTGGCAGTGCCATCCATCACTTCTGACTTGAAGTGGTGTAATGTGATATAAACATCACAGATACAAAGTCGACTGCAGTGTCACGACAGCAGTCGAGGAGTCAAGTGCATACTCAGGTTGCACATTGTGGAAGTCCCAAGTGAGTTGTATACATGCAAATGTGTGTATGATTGTATTTATAAATGTCAGGGATGCTACGTCACTCAAATGCATTGAATCCATAAAGACCCAAACATCCACCAGCGATCAATATCATTTGATGGGTGTTTCTATGAAACTGGGTTCACTTTGGTACCTGGGGCACCAATAAGGGGGAGTAAATATGAGAAATTAAAGGGGCTCAGTGTTTGTGGGGGTCAAATGGTGAAAGTAAGGTAAGTTTCATTTTCGTTTTCACACTATGGTATGTGACGCTATGAATAGATCACACCCCCACATAACCCCCCCCCAGCTCCAACATATCGACAACATAGTGACTTTTTGTAGGGTCAACGACACTTATCCCTCCATGGGACCCATAATTGCTAGCGGCGCCCCTGTCTGGCACTTTTCCAGCTTTTTTAGACCCAATAATAATAGAGAAATTTAGACTTTTTTTTTTAATTTAGACATATTTCCTCCCAAGATATACCTAATGATGACCTCAGATAAATGCAAAAAAATGATACTCTTGCACTGAGCCCTCCCAAAATTAAGGCATTTTCAATAAAATATTGGGGCCAAAAATGGGACCAAAATTGGGACATGAAAAGCTACCTCAGCGTCAGTGCATTTGATCTGGAACACATGACTTGAAATGGTCTTATATACCACTAGATATAAAGACACTGTGTTAAATGTGACGATCCTAGTGGTTTTTCTAATCCAGACCCGTGGGTTTTTCATTCCAGGTTTCATGTGTAACCCATCGTGTCCACTTGAGATACGTACGGAACCTGCCCATTTAAACACAAATAATTGAAATTATTGATTGAAAAGTGATTTTGCAACAGCGGTCATTTTTGTGAAACACTCTGCCTCGTATATTTGTTTCGATTCCCAAAATGTACCCGTGAGAGAATAAAAAGATATGTGAAAAAAATAATAGCACATAATTTTCATGTCCTTTACTGTGTTACATGTGGATTTTTGTACAAAAAAAATATAAAAATGTGTTTTATCTGAAAAATAGTTCCTCTTTTATCTCAGTAAATATTTCTTTTTAAAATAGACCCAAAGTGCTTAATTTGGGAACTGCCACAAAAAAAGCACTGGGTCTTTATGGGTTAATTTATCCACTCTTTTTTTTTTCACATAAATATAATAAAAAGCATAAGAAAAACAGTTAATTTGGAATAAAAAAAAATCCAAGGCAAAGAATGTATTTTTCATTCAGAAGGAAAGAAAGAAAAAAGGGGGAGGGAAAGAGAAATGTCAAAAATAACTGTATCTGTCACAAATGTAAAAACAGTGACGACTGTATAATGTGAAAGGTTGACAACTGACCTTTTAACACATCCATCCAGAAGGGAATATCTAATCTTTTTTTTCCATTTGGAAACTTTCACTTTGACATTTCATATTTCAATCATTAATGTTTTTCTATCTTTGCAGACTTTTTGTATGTCACATGACATGAAGTGACTGTGGATAAATATTTAACTGCGCTTCATATGTCTTTTTAATTCTTAGGAACCCTAATGGGTCAGTGGAACCACAAAACCAGAACTCTCTGAAGAAGTTTTTTAAGGACTTGGCTGCGTTAAATCATCCTGTGATGAATGAGATCAGACTGTTGAGAGCTGCTGTTGCACCATCCTCTACATCAGAGCTGTTAAACTGATTTTAGTTCAGGGGCCACATTCAGCCCAATATGATCGGAAGGGGGCCGGACCAGAGACATAATAACAGCAAAAAATGTAAAGTGACATTATTAAAGTCTTTACATCTACAAAGTTTCCTTAAAAAAGTGAACAACCTGAAATTTATCAAGAAAAATAAGTACAATTTTGACAATATTCTGCCTCGTTTTATCATTTACACATGTCCATTACAATGTACAGATCACAGCGGATCTACAAACACACAAAACATTTGGTAACAGGCAGAATCTTGGTACAATTGTATTTACTTTTCTTAAGATATTTAAAGCAATTCATATTTGTTCAGGTCATTCACATGTTGTGTGAAATTGTATTTTGTAAATGTAAACATTTTTATGAAATTTTACTTTTTTCTACACTAAAACAAAGAGAAAACAAGTGGTGCCAGGAACAACAAACCCTGCCCTTCACAAACATTTTACCTCTTAATGGACATCTCCCTCTCAAAACATGAGACTAAGGGTTTGACCTTTCAAGGTTGCGATGTTATTTTGGAGCCTACATGTATTTTCCCATCTGTCACCTACTCTACTCTTCCCTTCTTCCTCCCTCCCTCCCCT
>JAPQRP010000024.1:29683437-29693767 GCA_037367295.1 Apogon hyalosoma | reverse complement strand
CCCTCCCCTACCCTACCCTACCCTGACCTTGAACCCACAACCTCTGATTTCTAAACCTTAACCCACTGAACTACATCTCAACTGACAATCACCTGTTCAGGTAAGCCTTCAGATGAACCAGTGTGGATGTCACCCTGTGACCTCTGACCTCCTGAGCTCTTCCAGCACACCTGGTTCAATAAATGATCAGCTCACCATCAAGCTCTGCAGAAGCCTGATACAGTTGGTGACCACCGTACTAGAGCAGTGGAATGAGTCCACTCATCCCTACTGCCTCCTTCTTGTCCATGTCAGGCCTTTCTGTGGGTTTTCAGCAGCATTTGAATGAGTCTCTGACACAAACAACCACATGTTAGTCTCCGGCTGGAGTCTGTTCATGTGGACATGGACTGAGTCCTGGTTGCTGTCCCTGTTAGTGCTGAAGATGATCCAGTGGTCAAAGCTGTAAGCTTTCCCCTGGGAGACCAGAGTTTGATTCTCAGTGAAGACGTCCTCAGGTCAGTGTGTATGGAGCCAATTTAGGGCTGCAAGTTTTGTAAACAAAAGAATAAAATTTGAAACTGACTCCATGTTTTCTTCTCAGTTTGTGAAAAAAAAAATTACATTATGCATGTAAATAATGACAACTTCACATTTTTGTCTTTTAGCACAAAAAAATAACATTAAATTAGGAAAATATTTACATGTACAAACTATCCTGTAACAATAAATTGTGAATAACCTGAACAAATATGCCTTTGTTAGAATGGTCACTTAATGTTTCTGTGATGTGTCTTGTCAGCTGTTTTATCCAGGAATGACAGACAACAACAAACGACAAAAAACATGATTAAACTGCGGCAACATTCAGAACAACAATCATGTATTACTTCAGTCTGAAAAAGAAAAAAATGTGATAAAGCAGAACACAAGCTTATGACTATGACAGTTGGGAGCAGTTCCACTTAACATTGGTTTTTACTGCATAAAAATAATGGTTCTGTTGGAAAAAAAAAAAACATGCATGAAACGCAATATCTACACATTATCAAAACACATCTAGGCCTGATATTAAAAAAAGATAGAAAATGAAAAAGAAATATGACTTTATGTAAGAGAAACAAATCACAAAGAATGTATTTCATATGTCACAAGACAGCGATGCCTCTGAGGTGAGGTGCCGCCCAATGCTGCTTCCAGCTTTAATTATAATAGTATTTTACTGGTCTGATCCACTTTAGATCATATTGGTGTGAATGTGGAACCTGAACTAAAATGATTTTAACCCATAAAGACGCAAACATCCACCATCAACCAAAAGCATGTGCTGATCTAAACTGTTTAAAACCCGTTGATCCACTAATCCCATCAATCCATGTAAATAATAGGTGTAAAATACAGTTTGTCATCTTTTCATGGTCGTCGGATATGACCCATTTGGAAACTCAGAGGCTCTGTAGTTACTGTGGAAACACCGTCATCTTCTACAACATTGATTCACCAGTAAAACCCATGGAGTTGGATCAATGACAGTGGATGGAGACACTGGGTTTATGTTCAGTTAATGATAGATTTGCTGAAAAAGTCAGATTTTCTTCAGTTTTCTCTGCTTTGGATATAATAACCCTCAACTTTAATCTAAGATTTTATGAACATCTACATTATCAGTGAATTAAATGCAAGAGAATACTTGATTTTCACTGACAATTTGCAAAATACAGAGGATAATATAATAATTAGTGGTGATAAATCACTTAAAAAGGATTAAATAGAGAGAAAAATCACAGTCACAAAAGTCACACTGGGTCTTTATAGGTTAACATCCTAGACTGTTAATGTCTTAAGTGTAATTTTTGCATTTCACAAATTCATCCCAGGGGCCAGATTGGACCCTTTGGGGGGGGGCAGTTTTGGCCCGCAGGCCGTATCTTTCACACCTGTGCTCTACAGTCACGGAAAAAATTATTCGACCACCCCTTGTTTTCTTCAATTTCTTGTTCATTTTAATGTCTGGTACAACTAAAGGTACATTTGTTTGAACAAAGATGATGATAACAACAAAAATCGCTCATAAGAATTTAATTTCAGAGCTGATATCTATCCATTTTCCATGTTTTCTTGATAATAACCAAAATCACTTCAGTTCTTACATCAATATCTATGTCATTGTACTGATAAAAACAGCGCTTTTAGGCATTCCATGTTTTCTTTTCTGTCTGTTTTTGTCACAAGGTACACACAGGAGTTAATACTTGTTTGTATAATCATTGTTGTGGATGACTTTTGATGGCCTAATATTTTTTTTCTGTGTCAAAATGTACAAAATAGACAGAAACCCAACAGTGCTGTGTATGTGTCTATTGGTAACCTGCACGGAACATGTGACCCTATATTATGTGTCGCGTGGCAACGTACTGGTGCACATCAGAAAAGCAGCTTCTGCATCATTCAGAAGTCATTAAAACCATATGAACCTTTTTATCTCTGAAGCCTATCACTGGATTGTAGCATAACTCCCTGAGTGGCTCCCACGTTGTATAACAAACCAGTTTTGTTGGAGTCATGATCACTGACCCATGACTTATCTATGCTCATCACTTAACATAGGCCTGTAAATGAGGAGGGTCATTTTTCTGTTTTAGATGTCACTTTAATCTACTTTACCTCTGTGCCCTGATAATACCTCATTCATCATAATATCCACAAAGTATTAGAGAGAAAGAAAGGGAGAGAGAGAGAGAGAGAGAGAGAGTGAAGATGGGAAGCGTGAGGGGAAAAAAGAGTGAAATCCTTCTTTTAACTAAAGCAGCGCTGCAAAGCTCTGTGTTGCTCTGAAAGATTAAGAATGAATGGGCCGGCACAAAAAGGCCATCAGATTATGTGGCTGGGCTGCAAGAACTGTCATATCACATGCCAATGACAGTAGGAGGGGGTTCATAACAAAGTCTAATAACGTACTCGGTGTGTTCAGGGATCTCCTGGACTAAAATGGATCCCTACTCAGTTTTTTTTTTAACCCATAAAGACCCAGTGCTACTTTTGTGGCAGTTCCCAAATGAATTTTTCTCTATATTTAACCTTTCTTATGTGATTTATCACCATTTATTGTAATAGCATCCTTTTTATTATGTGCTTTTTCAGTTTAAATCATCTATTTTCCTATTTTTCATTCACTGATCATGTTAACTCACGTTGTGTAAAGTTTGAGGGTTATTATATCAGAAAGAAAATGAAGAAAAAGAGACTTTTTTCAGCAAAGATATCAACAAGTGGTGTCAGGCACAACAAACCCCACCCCTTGCACATATTTCTCCCATCATAAATATATGGGAAGATCTTAAAAATTCATAAAAAATTTAACTTTGACCTACTGTTCCCAAAATGTAATTAGATCCATTCTGGGTCACTGGCAATCTATAAAGTCAATCTGGTATGAATTCACCAAATAGTTTTGCTGCTACAGACATGTGAAATTTCACCCATTATAAATAAATGGGGAAAAAAAGATTTAAAAAAAAATCATAAAAAATTGAAACTTTGACGTACTGTTCCCAAAATGTAATAACATCTACTCTGGGTCACTGGCTATCTATAAACCCAATCTGGTATGAATTCAGCCAATAGTTTTACTGCTAGAGACATTTTAAATTCTTCCCATTTTAAGTAATTAGGAAAAAAAAAAAAAGATTTTAAAAATTCATAAAAAATTTTAACTTTGACCCACTTTTCCCAAAATATGAGATCTATTCTGGGTCACTAGCAATCTATAAAGCAACTTTGGTATGAATTCAACCAATAGTTTTGCTGCTAGAGCGTTAACAAACAAACAGAGAAAGAAACAAAGAAAGAAAGAAACAAACTGAACCAAAAATAATACCCCTTGCCTCCCCTTTAGGGGGCGGGGTATTAACTGAACATAAACCAAGTATCTCTGCTGTGTTCTGCAAATGTTATTCCGCATGTTGTCTCCCCCTAGAAATGTGGATGTCTTTTATACGCTAATTGGAAAGTAATGTGCAACAGTTTCATGATCTCTCTGCTCCTGTTCTTGCTTTTGTTCTGTGTACAGCATCTTTGGTATGTTTCTCACAATTGCAAGTTTAATGTTTTTAAGTAATAAGCATCCACACAGAGGCGTATGCACAGTTTAATGGTTTTCCAGTTTGACAAAGTGTTAGCGGTTGTGCCGAATTCTACTCCCTGCTGAAAACTGCATATCGCAACAGCTGCCGAAAACAGCTCCCCTTTCCGAAGTCAGCCACGAAGAGGACACAGTGCACCAAATTCACCCTGTTACACCAGAATAGCTCCAAATATGAGCTGCTACAGTCATTTTACTCCTTTGGCTTTGCAATCTTATTCAGGTGATGCAGTTTTCGACAGTATCTGGTGCTGAAAACTGTATCCCCAGCTGTGGGTGATGTAGTTTTCAGCACTATCTGTTTTTATTGTTATATATTTTGTGTTGTACATCTAAGATTTAACTTGGGAAAGTTTTATATACCTTACAGTTTGCACATTCTTTAATATTAAACAGATAAAAAAAAACATTACGGCAATATCTTACAATATTATTAATTACTTAATAGCTACACAACTATGATGGTGTTAAGAGTTAGAGTCATTCACAATTAAGTTCATACCCTATGGTCAGAAAGGAGAAAAAGTTGTAACAGGTTGAATTTGTTGCTCATGGCTGACTTTGGGGGGGGCAGTTTTTTGGCAGGGAGTAGAATTCAGCACAACATTTGCTATGTGGAATTGTAGCCTTTGTTTAACCAATAGCTATTTGGAATGAGCATGAGATTATTCTGAGAGTAATGTAGGATGTATCTCTACTTTTGCGGTTTTTCCCTTTCTAACAATAAAACAACAATCTGAACCTACGTCTTGTTGATGGGGAGGGAGTTTAGTTGTCTGTCAAATCACAAATCAGTGACAGAGGCCAGAACAATCTCCACCTACTGTCATTGATCCAACTCCATTGGTTTTACAGGTGGATCAATGTTGTAGAAGATGACGGTGTTTCCACAGTAACTACGGAGCCCCTAAACATCCAAATTGATCATATCTGATGACCATGAAGATGACAAACTGCATTTTTCCTGAATTATTTCAACATATTGATAGGATTGATGGATCAGCAGTTATAAAGCATTTTAGATCAGTAGATGCTTTTGGGTTCCAGTGGCTGTTTGGGTCTTTATGGGTTAATAAGAGCAACCGAGCCTTGAACTCTTTAACGAAGGGCCAGAACTGGAATGCGACACTGAGTGAATTATACGCGTTATTCAGCATATTTAACTGCCTAAATTCACGTCAGCACATTTTCAGAGTTGGCTGTGATCCCAAGCAATAAAACATTGGTTCAATCTGGATGCTGCAAATACTTGGCTCCTCCATAACTCTGAGAAAGAACAGAATCCCCGACCTTGTCTTACTCCCCTCTTTTTTTTTTTCTTTATCTATTGAGTCAGTGAGGAGATGCACAAACATATAAAAGGACTTGTTATCGTCGTTTTCTGGATGACAGGGTAATATCCGTACAATACGTGCTCGTTTAGCATATATCTGGAGTATGTTTGGATATCTACTGGCGGTACAGCAGGGCAGTGTGTTTGCAGTGTAAATACACCTCTGTTTGATCAAACAGCAGCGCACTTGAGACATTTCAACAAATTAGCTCCTTTTTTTCTAACTTCCCCACACCCACAGCCAGCATGCAGACGTCATGTAATCTCACAACACTTCTACTGGTGTTGATTCTGCATTCAGATGTGTGACAAATGGGCCACTTTGTGAGGAAATTTGCCTCTGAATTGCCCTGTAAAGCTTCTCTCATCTGCAGGAACCTACAGAGGATCATCTCCTCTTCTGGACCGACAGCTGCGCACAGTTGTGTGTTATTTTATCTGCATTTTCAAAGCCATACAGTTGGGAGTTGACTGGATTTAGATGAAAACTAGTGGACATATAAGAAGTAAAACGTTCTCCTCTTGTTCCACTTTTTCTTCTGCATAAACCATGTGAAATTCAATCTCACTTTATGCCTGTGTACAACTGTATTTGTACGTTTATTATTGCCACCACTGATTGCGAGTATTTTATAATGTAAGTTATTTAGGTATTTAATCATGAAGCTGCATTAATGAAACCACTGCATTACAACATATCAAAGGTAAATGGACTGAATTTATACAGCGCATTTTATACACCTTCATTGTGTCCAAAGCCTCACACATTCACAATATAGGGTTCAGTATCATGCCCAAGGACACTTAGACATGTGGACAGTCAGAACAGGATTCAAACCACCAACCTTTTGGTCACTGGATGACCTGCTCTACCAACTGAGCCACAGCCACCCACAAATTCTTCTTACTTGGGGCAGTATTAGTACTTAAAATGGGAGACAAAACCATACATACATAGACAATGAAAGCCTTATTCATTTCTGTCTATAATGTCATTACAAACACTGATATTACTGTACAAATTAAACTTTTAAACGTCTCCTCGAACTGCTGTATAATGTATTATTTCATTATCTTGGCTCCCATTGCAGTCCTCACACATTTAAACACACTGAGGCTTGACTATCTCTTAACCCATAAAGACCCAAACATCCACCACCCACCAAAAGCATCTACTGATCTACACTGTTTAATACCTGTCGATCCATTAATCCTATCAATACATGTAAATGATTGGTGTAAAATACAGTTTGTCGTCTTTTCATGGTCATCAGATATGACCCATTTGGACGTTCAGAGGCTCCGTAGTGAACGTGGAAACACCATCATCTTTTACAACATTGATTCACCAGTAAAACCAGTGGAGTCTGATAAATGACACTAGATGGAGACACTTGGTTTTACATTCAATCAATTTTATTTTTGCTGAAAAAGTCAGATTTTCTTCAGTTTTCTCTGTTTTGATATAATAACCTTTGAGTAAACTCTGAGTTTTTATAGACATCTAATTTAAATATCATAAATTAAATACAGGAAAATACATGATTTACAGTGAAAAATGCAAAATAAAGAGGATAATATTATAATAAATGGTGATGAATCATTTAACCCTTTATAGGGCACTCAAAATTTCAACCTTCATCAGTTGGTGTGACAACGGTTTCCCTCTTTTGCCATAAAACATCTGAGCAGCACTTGCTATAAAAGTAAACACATGTAATCAAACAACTGTCATAAGGTCATAAACTGACAAAAATCACTCATATTCACTATTTACAGCTTCACAATGTCTATAAGATCTCTCTGAATCACTGTATAGTGTTAAAAAAACAAAAAACAACATGCATCTTGACCTCACTGAGGCACAGGATTGGCTCCATATCTAATGTTTACAGAAATGACCAAAAATAGTCACTTGTCCCATAAAGGGTTTAATAGAGAGAAAAATTCATTTGGGAACTGGAAAAAAGTAAAACTGGGTCTTTATCGGTGAAAAGACAGTACCTAAAAAGTATGAGTGTCCAAAGTTGCCATTGTGCTTCCATCTTCATCGCAGGAAAGGAAATGAAAAGATAAAGAAAAAAAAATACAAAAACAGAAAAAAGCACGACAGATGATGGTAAGGCATGATGATCATCTGGTTATGACTGGAATGGGTCACGTGTTCCATGTTAAAGCATAAATGAATAATTGAAAGTAACACAACGTAACATCTGCACACAGTGGAGTTTCTTAGAGCTCTGCTACGAACTCCCACGCAGCTCCGCAACCACACTGCCAACAAGACAACACAATCAAGTCAAGTGGACATTTTAGGGTTAGCGCCCAGCTGCATGAGCTGATGAAACGCTTGTCGTGACATTTTCCACGTCCAGAGAAATTTGGACAGAAACAGTGTCTTATGTGCTGTACGCTGCTGTCATTTAAAACCAGTAGTCAGCCCTCATTTCAAGCATATTCTCATCTCAGAGGGAGATGCCACAAGACGCATGAATTAATAAAAAGGCAACTAAATAAAGGGATTGTGAATGGGACAGAATGCTGTATTCACAGATGGATGGTTCATGTTGCCGCCGAACTTTCCCTCCTGCGCCTCAAGCAAATACTCCGCGTTTCCTCCTGATTTCAGATGTGGTTATTTAAAGACACTTGGCCAGACCACATGACATGGCACTCTGCTACACCTCGTACTCTTGTATTTTCTTCGCCTCCTTTGCTCTTTTCTCCATGTAGCTGTTTCAAAAGACAATCGACAGAATAATGAATAAAAAATGATGAATGAGGGCAACACAAAGGGCTTGTGAGGCTCCAAATGTGCTTTAACAGGAAACATAATGAAATCAATGATGGAATGTAGTAATTTTACACTAATGCTGAACTTAACTATACATTAAACCTATAAACTATATGTTAGAGGCAAATATTGCACTTTTTTTTTTTTTTTTTAAAGCTGTTGCTGCTTTTGTATTCTGTGCAATGTTGTACATATTCAGAGGTTTATTTTAGTACATTGCATCAGATTTTATGGTAGTTTTATTCTTTTCTATTCAGCTTTTATCGTTTTATTTATAATTTCATCTTATTTCATGCTGCATACACTGAAACCTGGGTAACTATTTCGTTCTGATCATGTCTAATGATTGAGTGAAAATAGCTGAGTCTGAGTCTTTTTACTCCAATTCCAGTGAAATCAAATAGCTCCAAATATTTGATACTGATGGTTTAGGAGTTCCTTTGTGGTTTGAGAACATTCTCCTCCTTCCTACGGTTAATAACCTCTTATTAAAACCCTTTTCAAGTTCGTCCAGTGGCTCTCTGAAGTTCTCATATGTCAGTACTGATGCAGACGTACATACACATTAAACTGTGGTGGGTGTGGTTAAAGGTTAACACAGGCGCTACCCCAAACAGGTGTGGTCAGAAACCGCCAAACTAAAAGCCTACTGAGCAGAACTGAGAGAAAATTACACTGCATTTGTAGTTTTTACAGGTTGCGTAACCGTGCAGACAGACCGACAGGATAAAATCACAGTGAGAAAAGCCAAACGCTGTCAGTGACTTCAAAGCGCCTCCCAAGCGACCGGTGCTCAGCGTCAGCCTTGAAATACCTGTCATGCTGTCACACAGTAGCAAACAAGGCAGCTTTTGTGTCCAGGTGTTCTTTTGTTTGGTTTGACCTGGCCGGGCTGCTTGGCATGATGAAAGGCCAAAGCACACAATGAGGGGAAAAGAAGCAGGAGGGTACGGGTGGCCTTGGTAAATTCCTCACCACATCAGGCATGACGCCATTCCCCACCACAGCACAGCTCTGTTTGGAATCATGGGAACTTGACTTCACAGCCCATGGATTATGGTGATTACCTTAGAACAGTGTTATGCAAGTTGCTTCCAAACTGTAATCCATTACAGAGTACTTGTAACTGATATTTAAAAGTAATTCTTTACCTTACAGTAGTCTCAGAATTGTAATCTGTTACATGACTCCTGTATTACTCCTGTTCAATAAAAAACAGTTTCTTTCCCTGGGCAATACGGACACTTAATAAACAATAACGTGCTATACTCTGCTGCTACCTCCCTCCTCATGTGCAATAATACCTCCTATTTATGTACCTGTTTCACCGACATACCACCAATAAGCTCTTATGTATGCTGTGTTTACATGTCTGCCTCAGCGTTGTTGAGTGTTGAGTTGACTGTCTAGCCACTTTTATTTTGTCTTAGATGCTTTTATTGTCTTAGCTGCTTTTAATTGTTTTTAGCTCCCTTTATTTTGGATATTATATGTTTTCTTTTATGTTAAGCTTGACTTGCACCGACCTGAAGAGCACCTTGAGTTTTATCATGTGATGCCTTGTGCTAATATGATGTCAATAAAGCTTCAAGTTTAATCTTTGGAGTTACATACAGACTTGTCATAAATGGTGTGTGCACAGTAGAACCCCCCCCCAAATACAAGTGATAGGAGAGTCTTGAGACACACAACTTTGCGCCCCGAAGTACATGTGGATGGATAGCTCTGTAAATACTCTACGGTGTTCAAATCCCAGCAGAAACACTTGCATTTTTTTCAACATTTCACACGTTCAAACGGGGGATGCTAGTAGATAAATCAGCAATAGATAAAGAATTCTAACTCGTCATAGAGACATTAGCTTCCTTTGTCATTGCTGATCACATGGATTGTGCTAATGCTAACTAGCTTCTTAAAGCAGCGTTAGGGTTAGTAATGAGCATACGTCCATGTAGGCAATGTACCGTCTTCTGCCGCCTCCACCCATTGGCTGAGCACCAACAGGAAATAGAACTGTACAGATGCAATTCTGATTCCTTAAGGTTTTGCTGGGTTTTTTTTTTTTTTTTTTTTTTATTTATTT
>JAPQRP010000024.1:29672644-29683337 GCA_037367295.1 Apogon hyalosoma | reverse complement strand
TACCGAGTAAAATATTACTGAAAATTGATTAGTAATGCCTTACACTACTGCATTACAGCAAAAAGTAATCTGTTACTATAATGCATTACTTCAATAACGTGTTACCTGCTCTACTGATTTTGTATCTTCTACGATGATGTCTTTGCTACATTTTGATGTCCTGCTTATGAAGTTCTTCATCTTTGGAGGTCGTACCTTCTGCTGTTGCTCTGGCCTTCTGGTTCCCAGCTTTTTATTTCCTGTCTCCTCCCCTCTTTGACCAAACTAGGGGACACACACACTGCTCTTTACTGCCTCCCTGCAGATTTAACAGCCAGTGGAATCTGGATGTGGTCCAAAGCAGACTAAAATTAAACCTTATTGTACTGTCTTCAGATTCTGTATATACTGGACTGTGCGTCACTAACGGTCATTAAACTTTGGGCTGGACCAGGAGGCCCTACGTCAGGTAGTCAAAACGTACAAAAACACATGTTACTCCGACTCTTATTTCTCAGTCATCTAGATAATAACTTTGGTGTCAACTCTGAAAGCATATATGTGCAATTTTTCATAACGCTGAAAGAGACTGATTGGGTGGAAGGACAGGGTCACCAATGAAAACATTTGCTGTGGATTATAAGGATTCCTCAGCTAGCCTGGTTTCAATGGGGTCACAATGCAGGTTTGCCTGACTGTTTATTAAACTCTTGTGGAGGAAACATATGGGCCCTGCTGTCAGATTGCAGGTGGTTCCCCTCTCACTGACTCTCCATCAAACATTCAACAAAGAGCTTTGTTTCACAGCAGCTGGAACTGATACAGTACAACTACATGCCCTGTGCACTATAAAATCCGCAAGGCTTGTGATTTATCAAGTGTGCTCTGTGTGTTCAAGTAGGGGGGCTGATAACAATCTGTATGACACTGATACCGTACGTGTGTTTGCTGACTGTACAGATAAAATCCATCTTGGTAGTTAGATGTGCATTCTCTGGAGCAAAAAGCTGCCAGTGATCAGAGCAAAATGTAGCTGGATTTGCCAATTCCCATTCATGCCAATGCAATTTAACGATATAATTACAGGCATCTTTTGTGACACAAGAATGCCCCCCCCCACACACACACACACACAGGAACACTGATGATGGTAAACCAATAACAGGCAAGCAGCTACAACAGCAGATTAGCAAACACAAACAGAGGCAGGCAGATGAACGCATGCACCGGCAGACAGAAGTGACCCCGGTTCCACTCAGAGCCAGCTGACACGCCTGGAGAAGTGTTTGGCACTCGAACCATCCACCGTCTGCAGCGCAGCACAGACCTCCGCTTTGTGTGTGAACCCACCACAGATCACCACAGGGTACAGTAACACACACAACTGCCCTCATGAGTTCACTGTCTCAAGGGGTATCGCATTTGTTGTTGTTGTTGTTGTTGTTGTTGCTGTTACTCCACCGCCAAAGGGGAGGCAAGGGGTATTGTTTTTGGTTTGGTTTGTTTGTTTATTTGTTAACACTCTAGCATCAAAACTATTGGTTGAATTCATACCAAACTGGGTTCATAGATTGCCAGTGACCCAGAATAGATCTGATTACATTTTGGGAACAGTAGGTCAAAGTTCAAATTTTTTATGAATTAAATTTTTTTTCCCCCATTTACTTATAATGGCTGACATTTCAAATGTCTGTAGCAGCAAAACTATTGTTTGAATTAATACCAAACTAGGTTAATAGATTGCCAGTGACCCAGAATAAACATGATTACATTTTATGAAACGTAGGTCAAAGTTCAAATTTTTTATTAATTTTAAAAATCTTTTTTTCTTCTCCCATTTACTTATAACGGGCGAAATCAAGTGTCAATAAAAACATCTATTTTGTTTCAGTTTACTTCAAACTTGGCACATATATGGAGGCAATTGATATGTTGACATCAGCACATGCATACACACGATGACATCAGCTGGATCGATGCCAAAATAAGCTACAATGCGTGCGAGGGGCGGGGTTTGTTGAGCCTGGCACCACTTATTGATAATGATTATGAGGATTAATACCTGTCTATTATTTCTAAACAAGACACATGAATGTGTTATCCCTGAAAAACATCCAATAATTTGTGACCCAAACGTTCCCATACAATCATATACAGACATACACTACACACCTCACAACACTTTAAAGCATTTAATAATATATTTCACCAAAACATGAAACCTTTTCTATCAGTAACTCAGTTATCTGTTATTAGATCCTATTCCTGACATTTCTATATTCTCATAACTGATATATGTCTCCGGTGTATTTTATATGATATTTTTCATTATCCTCCTTAGAATCAGCATTACATTTATATCCTCTGTAGGGGTCAAAAGTTTCACAGCTTTTCTGTGTTTACACTGTTACATCTATGTTTACATTGTTTGCAACGTTATATTTGCACATTTTAATGCTATTTTCATATTAACTCTACACTTTCATACAGTATGTCCCTAATTTGCACATCTTCTGATTGCATGCTATTTTATATCTTATAATTTTCTAATATATGTCTGTATCTTATTGTGTTGTTATTTAGTTGCACTACTGGTGTAATGACAGTAAAACCTATTCTATTCTATTCTATTCTATTCTATTCTATTCTATTCTATTCTATTCTATTCTATTCTAAACCTAATAAAAAGGTGAAAAAATAGTCTTTTGTCTAATATCTCATCTTGTCTCAATATCGCTAATGTCTCAATATAGCGTCTAAACATGTACATATAGAATCTATTCTATTCTATTTATAGAATTTTAAGACATCCTATAAAAATAAATACAAAATGTAAACTGAGTAAAGTGTTGTGTTAAGCTGTTTACATTTGAGACAATGATTTCATGCAAAAAACAAAAAAACAAAAACCTTGACTTTCCTGGGTCTCTGGAGATTAAATAAATGTATGCATTTTATTTTATTTTTTTACATTTTGTTTCTTAAAATGGCATGGGGTCACTGCCGAAAATAAAGTTGTAGGGAGAAAGGAGAATGAACTAAAAATGTGACATTGCGGACACAAAAAGCTAAAACTGGAGAGACCTGCTGTCTGTGGTTTCTTCACTAATGCTTTTTATGATAGCCATTTAAGTTATTATTAATATTAATACTCTAGTATTAAATCATATGTTTCCCACATTATGTAATTTTAGGTTCGCCTCAAGATTCAGCGTATTTAAAGTGAAAGCTGCACATTTAGTTCTTAATATGTTTTACAGAATCCAGGACGCATTCATGTTTTCTTGTGGACATCTTAGTAAAACAGTGAAGGTTTTGCTTCTTCTGCCAGTTCAGTGCTGAGTGAAGCTTTGGCAGACGTCCAGAAGATGTAAGGGGAGATTGAGCGAGTTGTCCCCCTGAGAGGGTGCCTGTGGGCTGGTCGGGTGAGGGCCACAGGACCCGGGAGTGCCTGTCTGTTACTCAGCTCCAGTTATGTATGTCAAGGCTGTATAAGGTTTCATACAGAAAGGCAGGGAACTAGCCTGGGAGAACATTCAAGTGAGCAGTCAGGAAGTGAAGTCTAATTCAAAACAGAGCTCGAACAAAAGAAGGTCTTCAGAAGTGTTGACTTTGAACCATGTATCCATGCATCGTATCCCTGTGAAAAAATACATATAAATTATATAAAATACATAGGAAGTAGTGGTTTGGTGTAGTTTTGCTACAAAGGGATTTTTTTGAGGTTGTGAATGAACATACCGAAAAAAGTAACACTTCAAATTAAAACACATATTCACCATTATTTAGCTGCTTACTAATATGGATATTAGTAGTGTACTAGCTACTTGTTAGTCATTATAAATCATTAATTAATACCTTATTCTGTAAGACCTTATTCTACCCTTACTGGACCCTTAACTAAGAATTACCCCAGTATTAGCTCCTAATTACCACTTATTCATACTTAGTGAGTAAGTTGTTGTATATGAACTATGAGCTCAATATTTGTAGTTTTGTGTTTCATTCCATATGAATAGACCACATTTGGTAAGTATTATTAGGAAAGAATAACTGTTCCAGTGGTACTACCACCTTATAAGCCTCAGACTGAGCAAAGCATATTGAGATCATAATTGATATATAACAACTTACTAACTATGAATAAGTGGTAATTAGGAGCTTATATAGGGGAAATTCTTAGTTAAGGGTCTAGTAAGGTTAGAATAAGGTATTAAAGAATAAGGTATTAATGAATCATTTATAATGACTAACAAATAGCTAGTACACTACTAATATACATGTTAGTAAGCAGCTAAGGAATGGTGAAAATGTGTCTTAATATAAAGTGTTATCAAATTTCCCCTATATAAGCTTCATATTACCACTTATTCGTAGTTAGAAAGTTATTATATGTCAATTATGATCTCAATATGCTTTACTCAGGATTGGGCTTATAAGGTGGTAGTACCACAGGGAAAATTATTCTTTCCAAATAATACTTACCAGAGGTGGTCTATGCATATGGAACGAAACACAAAACTATAAATGTTGAGATCATAATTAATATACAACAACTTACTCACTAACTATGAATAAGCGGTAATTAGGAGCTTATATAGGGGAAATTCTTAGTTAAGGGTCTCTTAAGGGTAGAATAAGATCTTACAGAATAAGGTATTTATTAATGATTCTTAATGACTAACAAATAGCTAGTATTGTACTGATATACATGTTAATAAGCAGCTAATTAATGGTGAATGTGTGTGTCTTAATATAAAGTGTTACCTTATCGAGAGGTGTCAAATAAACGGCCTGTGGGCCAAAACCGGCCCATCAGAGGGCCTAGTGTGGGATGAATCTGTGAAATGGAAAAATTACACTAAAGATATTATCAAATAATTTTAGTTCAGGTTCCATATACAGAAGGATTTGATCATAAGCAGGTCGGACCAGTAAAATACTATTATAATAACCTGTAAATAATGACAACCGCAAACTTTCTCTTTGTTTTAGTGTGAAAAAGTAAAATTATATGGAAAGTTTTACATTTACAAACTATCCTTTTATAAAAAAAATGTGAATAACATGAACAAATATGAACAACCTGAAAATGTCTTAAGAGAAGTCAATAAAATGTGACCAATATTCTGCCTGTTTCTAAATGCATTTGTAATCGTAATGTAAGTCCTAATAAATGATAATCAGAGGCAGAATATTGTTAAAATTGCATTTATTTTTCTTGAGACATTTCAGGTTGTTCATGCTATTCATGAAACTCTGTAGATTTAAACATTTTCATAATGTAATTTCACTTTTTGTACTGTTATTATGGAACTAGTCCAGCCACTTGAGATCACACTGGGTTGAATGTGGCCCCTGAACTAAAATGAGTTTCACACCCCTGTCGTAAAGCACCCAATATAACCATGAGCTGCAAATATTAAACGGTTAAATTGGTGAAAATAATCGTTCGTGTTGAATTTTGTTCGAGCACTTCCCATATTTAAGAGCACTACAGAGGGACATGAAACCCTGTAACAATACTGCATGTAAATATTTAATGTTCAGCTATTGTCAAAGATGTTAAAGTTTATATGCTTCTCAGAAATACTCTCTAATTCCACACACACACATACAAATGTGCAGTACATTTCCTGTCAGCCCCCTCACATGCCCTTCTTGTTATGTTTTTTGTATAACTCTGGAAACAAAGTGCTCTAATTCAGTGAGCAGTCAGTAAAGCGTGAGTTGCTTTGTGGGTTGGGAAAACTCAGCGGTTGACTGTGTTGAATGGGATCGTCTGCTGTTTCAGCTCAGTGCTGCGTTTACTGTCCCCAGCATGAAGCGGGCCTCGCTCACAGGCGGATTTTCTGCAACGGGAGTCCAAAGCTCCAGGTCTTCAGTGGCTTTTTCACTGTGATCCAATGTGGCACGGCTGCTGTACTGACTCAGAGATGCTCAGTGTTTGCGTATCGCAGGGGGAGAGCAGGGGTTTGTGGGTCATCGTGTAGAGCGTATGAATATGTACAGAAAGGATGCGGGCGTCCTTCTGAGAAGATGCATGCTCAGATGTGTGAGAGCTGTTGAGGTCAAGGTTCATTTCTATGACAATGTGAGAGACTACATTATCACAGCGAGGCATGTTGTTAAGAACGTGTTATTTCTTGGAGAAATTCTGCTCTCATTATCGGTTTTAACCTATAAAGACCCAGTGCTACCTTTGTGGCAGTTCCCAAATGATTTTTTTCTCTATATTTATTTTTTTTAAGTGATTTATTATGATATTATCCTCTGTATTTTGCGTCTTTTTTTTTTTTTTCAGTGAACATCAGGTATTTTCCTATATTTAATTCACTGATCATGCAGATGTTCGTAAAAGCTCAGATTAAAGTTGAGGGTTGTTTTATCAAAAACAGAGCAAACTGAAAAAAGTTCCTTTTTTTGCTAAACATATCAATAACTGAACATAAACCCAGTGTCTCCATCCACGGTCACTGATCCAACTCCATGGGTTTTACTGGTGAATCAATGTTGTAGAAGATGACGGTGTTTCCATGTTCACTACAGAGACTCTGAATGGGTCATATCTGATGACCGTGAAAAGATAAAAACTGTATTTTACACCAATTATTTACATGTATTGATAGGATTGGTGGATCAACAGGTGTTAAACTTTTTATATCAGTAAATGATTTTGGTTGCCAATGGATGTTTTGGTCTTTCTGGGTTAAATCGACATACATTATTTTCATTCTGACCATGAAAAGATGAATAACTGCATTATACACCAATTATTTACATGTACTGATAAGTTTAGCATTTCAAAGGTTATTAAATATTTTAGATCAGTAGATGGTTTTGGTCGTCGGGTCTTTATGGGTTAAGATCCTTTGAGAATAAATCCATGTAGACTGTAGAATATAGAACCAGTAAACACGGTCCAGTACTGATGATACCGTCCATCTAAGTTCACCTACTTTATTCCAGATTCATATACTTGATGCTTCTATTTCAGTTGGAGATGTCATGTCTTTCCCCAAATAACTGATCCTTCCTCATTATATTTTGAGATTTACGGGCATTTTTCCAGAAATAAACATATCCTTATCCTTTCACCAGTGATTTATATTCCTGTGATTGTTGTTCTGAGTGTAAAAGCCAGTGCTCTTTAACCCTTAGGGCAGATTTTGTGCTGTTTAAGTTCAGTAGGATTTGTGCTTAAAATGTTTGGACATCACCTCAGGGGATCAAAACCTGAACTTTAGTCCGTAGCAGGCAGAAAGAGACTTTATATGATGATAATGCAAAGTAATAACTAGAAAAAGAACTCAGCTATTTTGCATTTGAAGATATTTAGCCACTTGTGTACTTGTGAATCTGAATCATTTTAACATGATATTAATATATAAATGTGAAGAGAGTGAATGTAAAGAGGATGGTGTTGTGTTAGCTAGAGCAAAACAGAGACACAGAACACACAAAAGGACTTAGATAAACTGAGTTGAATTTGGAATATTTGTTTTGAAAGATCATTCTTCAGATGTATTTCAAACCTTCAAGTTTGAAAGTATTATTTTATTGTTTTTATTTGGTAGTGGTTTATTGTTCTTATTTTTTGTGGTTTTTAATTATATGGCTTCTTATGTTTTGTTTTGGGGTTTTTTTTGTACAGTTTCTATGTCTTTTAATCTATTCTGTATTTTTTTCCTTTATTTTGGTTTTAATTATTTCTCTGTACAGCACTTTGGTCCGCTGTGGTTGTTTTAAAGTGCTTTACAAATAAAATTGGATTGGATTGGATGTATTTACGTATTGAGACTTAATCTTGTTAAGATTATTTGACTTGTTCCAAGAACTTTCGTCTTGAGCTACCCCACTTAGATATTACAACTCATTTTAAGCAATATTTATAACAGAACAAGCTCCATTGTTGGGGATGAGTGTGGAGGACACAGGAACTGTTTACCCTCAAGACATTTGCACTTGTTTTATGCAATTTTGCCAAAACATATCTACTGAGTCATTACATCTTCATTAGACCATATATACTGTGTGTGTATATGTATGTATATCATAGATTAAAAAGAAATCTTACTGTGAAGATTTGAAACAAGTATATTCTGCTTAAAGCTCCGGTAGGTCACTGGGACTTTTTGGGAAATTTGTCGAAGTGGAAGTGGAGTTCCACACGGCCACATTATGAACTACCAGCTCTGTTTGTAAACAAATGGACTGTTTATGGTGGAGTACACTTTGAAATTGTTCAGCATGAGGGAAGAGATTCAGGTGCGTAATCATGAAAAGACTTACAGATTTGTGATACTTAGGCTATGACTCTGGTTTTACAGATTTGATGAAAAATTGGTGATGAAAGTCATTCACAGCTCTAAAATAAAAATTTTAGCGTTACATAATCCGTAGATAATATTTTCTTTTTTTTTTTTTTTTTTCATTGATAAGTGACATTTTCATACTGTACTGGTGGATAATTTTACCTGAAATAAGACATTTTAACCCAATAATGAGTTAAATTTTCTTAATTTTGTACAGGTCTTTTGCACATAAATACATTCCCACACTTTGGCACAAACCTGCAGGAGGATTCTGAGCGAATGCAGCTGAAGTGTGTGTTTAATGTAGGTCTGTAGGTCTGTTTGGGACACTCGGCTCAGTCCAGAGACCAGAGTCTGCACCAGAGCAGGAAGAGGAGACGACAGTGTAAAGAGTCACCGTGTTTTTATAGTCCAGTCCTGCCCACGCACCCTGCATGGAGCTGTTACTGTCTGGAGCTACGTGAACTGCCTGGAGGTTTAAGGTTTGACACCCAGAAACATCCCATATGCAACAAAACAAGAAGAGACTGAAATAAGCACAATGCCACACACTTCCAAAGGGATGGTCTACATGAACGTGTATAATGTCTGCATTGGACTCATTTAGCTGCACCCACAGGGAATTACCTCTCAGATCCGCAGTTTCCTGTCAGGTTGATTCATTTTAGTGTCATCAGCTTTGTTGAGGTTTTATGTTCTGTAGTTTTACTGCCCAGTTCAGTCTCACCTCTCTCAGCAGTTTCATATCGAGCCACCAGAGGCAGCTGTTTTGGCCTCAACATACAGTAGATGCTAAATATCAGCAACACAAACCTACAGCCCCAACACTGGATTATTTATGAAGTAGAATATTACTAAATATTATTATATGAAGTTAAATCTTAAATAGTAATATTACTGTTGATGATTCAGCCATTAATGTGTAATTTCTGCTGCTAGATTTCTCTGTTAAAACAGCAATAAATGGGGATGGTGCAATTTGATAAAGTAGTATCATATCTTATAATATTAATGAAAATCTTGATATGATACACAAATAAATCATGTATGCAGATGTAGAAAAGTTTCACATTACTTCAAGTGAGATACGTGATTTCACTGTAATGAAATATCCTCAATATTAAAAGCTGAAATAATGTTAATTAAATTTTATTCATTTATTTTCATTTCATTTATTTATTTGTCTCAAACTTTGAAATAAAAAAAGGAAAAAGAACTAAAAAAACATTAAAATCAAGAAGTCAGTTCCATTTGTACCCATCAATGGTCACTAATCATAGAAAAAGTAACAAAATACAATAAATTTAACATAAATATGCATGTGAATCAATTCGTAAACACAGTTTGAGAAGGGAGAGAAAGAAGCAAAGCCTTATCTAGTCCTGTCCCTTCTTTACTTCCACTGTCAGATTCATAACCAAATATATTTTCTTCATTAAATTAGATCCCTGAGTCACA
The DNA here is from genome assembly GCA_037367295.1 of Apogon hyalosoma. Lineage (NCBI taxonomy): Eukaryota > Metazoa > Chordata > Actinopteri > Kurtiformes > Apogonidae > Apogon > Apogon hyalosoma. The sequence continues at coordinate 29,673,585 of JAPQRP010000024.1, read as the reverse complement.
GAGTCAAAAAAAGACATGAACAGAAACAGAAACAAAACATAAACACAGCTAAAACATATTAAAACAGTTATTGCACAGACCCAAATATGCACTTGTAAAATAGTGTACTGTATAAATACTACTACTACTACTACTACTACTACTACTACTACTACTAATAATAATAATAATAATAATAATAATGGCAGAATAGGTTATTGCACATTCAATTAATTAAATTTTATTTATATAGTAGAACAATTTGCAGACACCCAACAGAATCCTCCAGGAGCAAATACTTGGTGACAGTGGTGAGGGAAAACTTCCTTTTAATTGTAAATTACATGTGGCAGTTTGTTAGATTTATTGTGGAAATGGACTGATATTAATATCTGATCAATAACACATTTAATTCTTTATTTATCAATGCTGACGATGCAAAATCTGGAATGTAAAACAGGAGGACAAAGTGTTTGTGTGTGTTTTTTTAACTCGTATTTTAATGATTTATTCACTCCTATACCTGAAAAGATCACTCTATTCCTCGCATTTTGTCATTCACCTTTTTGTTTTCCACGCTTAGAAAACCATTTCCATAAATCGAACAAGTCCTGCATAATTTGAACTTGTTGGACAAAGTGAATAATACTTAATTCCACCTTTTAACCAGCCTCACCGTCAGGCTGCTGCTGCCGCTGATGCCTTCAGACCAACGGCACTTTTACTGATGCTTTTGCACCCCGTCCACCGCCACTGCAGCTTACACATATCGATCTCCATAAACGTGCTCATAAAGTATCTTTAACACCTCCTGGACCTGAGGCCTGCATACTGCCACTGGGGCCAGGACTGGAGATTATGTGGTTTATCTAATAACCTCTTGTCTGCATCCTCCCAGCTCTCTCTCTCTCTCTCTCTCTCTCTCTCTCTCTCTCTCTCTCTCTCTCTCTCTCTCTCTCTCT
>JAPQRP010000024.1:29614380-29645254 GCA_037367295.1 Apogon hyalosoma | reverse complement strand
AACAGTAAAGAATTGAAAGAAGAATAAAAGACTAAAAAAAGAGTATTACATTCACTGACATCGGCACGCGTCTTAGAGATCACGTGAGCAGCATACGTCATGACGTCATGCGGAAGTAATTGCTCCAAGATGGCAGCGTCCTTGACCGGCATGTTTTGGTTTCAGTAAAGTGTCAAACATGCACAACAGTTGTGGATTTACGGACAGGACGACTGACAAAAGAAAACTGTGACAGCGGAACATGGAAAGACGAGAATTTGTCTCGTCCTTGGTGGTAAGGAATGGATTTTTGTACTCTTATTTACTCAGTCGTGGTAATTTTTGATAGTGATAACCGCATTTAAACGCTTCTTAAACCTCCTAATGCTTATGAAAGACCCACTTTACATCTGTAGCCAAAGACTAGAAATATGTTTATCTTTGGTCCACTGAAATTCTGTCAGAACAATACCAAATACAGGTTATGTATCGTAACAAACATTCAGTCTATCAATAGTAGTAACAGCAGCAGGTAAAATACATAATAATAGATATCAGAGGGATCTAGTTCAGGTCATTTGGTTATTATTAGGTATATTTACACATCATGGACAGAGCTAGTGAAAGGTGTGACTTTAAATACAGTTTGTCTGCAGTAAACAGATCTGGCTGTGCTAGTTATAGGCTAGTCCTTATTACATCTTTATGTGGAGTCACCCTCATCCTTTTAGAAGAAGAATCTTAATCTGTGAATCTGTCAGTATTTATGCAACACACTGAAACCGAACCCCTGCTTTTAACCCATCACTAGCTGAACATGCAGGAACAAACAGCAGACCAGGAGCAGTGGGCTGGGGAGCAAATGTTGTAGGGGTTTTGTGCCTTGCTCAAGGGCAGATCAGTCAACAACTCTGCCAGTCCAAGTATCAAACCAGTGACCCTTAAGTCATATGCCGCTTTGCCAACTTTCTAGGATACGGCTTTCTCTAACCACTTGATTTTTTTTATCTGTGTATGATTTTCTGATGAAGACAAAAAACATTCTGAAAGGTTTAGATGACAGTACACTGCAGTTTTGTGACCTTGGACCTTTACATTTTTAATGACTGCAAGGATACTTTTATTTTTACCAATATTCTAATGCTGAATAAACCTATTTAACCTCTTTATCTTTGTTTTCAGTAATTAACCAGGTGAAGATTTTCATTTCGAAACATGAAAAGTCCATTGCTTCTGCTGAGGATGGCTCTGTTGGTTTGTTACAGATTTTCATAAAACATGATGAAAGGATAGAGGACATTTGAAGGAATTCAACCTGGATTTTTTAGTAACTGAATGATCGTATTACGACAGTGTGTAGGGATGTGCTCGACTGAATGTCTTAATAGTTACATATTTAGATACAAAGCTGATAAAATGAATCACTTCAACTGGGCCTTCTAAGAACCATAGAAGCTTAAGAACATTTTAGTGACAGTCAGTTTGGCTACTTTTACAGGACACACCTCCAGTCTTTTAGTTATGATGCCATCATTTAAAACTCAGAATCAAATTTTACTTTTCCATGCACAGCCATATACAGTCCAACATACAGTCAAATGCTTTTCATAATTGACTATGTGAAAGAATAGAAATGTATCTAAAATAAGGAGAGAGTGGAAGTTACCCTATGGAGGCTGAAAAAAAATTGCATAAGACAAAGTACAGAGAGAAAACAAAAATATTGGACCAACAACATTGAATGAAGTGCAAGACAAAGTGTACCTGAGTTTGCTTTGTCTTTACAGTAAATACTGTGCATGTTCTTGCTGAATCCATTATATTTAATAATGTGAATGCGTCTGTATATGTGGGCATGTTGAAAACATATTATTATAGTTTAGTCTAGTTGTTCTGATTCAGAGCCTGAGTAGAATTTGGGAAGAAGCTCATTTTCTGAGTCTTAGTCTTCAGGAAGTCACAGCATTTTCCTCACCACAACAGAGAGAAAACTTGGTTATTTTGGCAGCTGCGATCCGTCACCTGGCCTTGGTCGAACACTGCTTGGTGTAAACAGACAGTGCAGATCGAACTATAAATGCGCTTCTGTCCAGAGAGCTGACCTGTCCTCCTGTTCCCAAACATCTCATCAAGGTGGTCTTGATGGTGCTGGTTTAAAAGTGCTAGAACTGGATGTAGTTCTAGACTTCAGCCTCTTCAGCTTTCAGTAGCATCTCTGTACCAAAGTCCAGACAGACAAACATAAGAAGTTAGCAACTCACAGCTGACCCCAGTGAAGTACAAAGGAGCAAATTGTTTCCTCCAAAAGCGATGGAGACCAAAGCAAAGCACGAATGGTGAATGGTGGACAGACACCTGTTGAGCCCAAAATGTTGCTCTGTATATCCTGGTATCTAAAGTACTGGGTGTCAGAAACAAACTGATGAATATTCTTATTTGACCAGTAAATATGACATCTGTGCATTACGGATACTTTTGGGCATGATGTATTTCTGGGTTCTTAAGTGTCGTTACTACAGTAATATATCATGGGTCCAGACAGTGAGATCCCGCCTATGTGTGAACGTTAGTATTCTGTTGGGTAATGAATCCTACACATTTATTCTTACTGTGTCACATTAAATCAGGGTACAGTTACAACAGGCCACAGTCTGCTGAGTTATCTGCATGTTTTATCTCTATCCAGGGCCGTTTGGTACAGTGAAAGTAAAGTTTGACCTAATCCTGATCCTTTTCTTCCCTCAAAGGGATGTATAAATAGATATTTGTTGGTTTCACTTAACATAAACTGATAACCTGATAACCTAACCACAATAACAGCTCATTGTCCTGCTGCCATGTTACCAATAAATAAAACAATACATGTTAAAGTACATGTGATGTGAATACTTCAACCAGTTGTTATGCACAGTGTGTATTGCTACACTATGTCTTCTGGGTGTCTCTGCAGGCAGGAGGCTGTGCAGGGATGTGTGTGGATCTGACCCTCTTCCCTCTGGACACCATTAAGACCAGACTGCAGAGTCAGCAGGGCTTCTACAAGTCCGGGGGCTTCAGGGGCATCTACGCTGGGGTCCCATCTGCTGCCATCGGCTCCTTCCCCAATGGTTAGACTCTTATTGTTCATGGTGAATATATGTTCTGGTGAAGGTTCATCATTATCTGTCATTAAAGAAAACGTATCTTTACAAGAGCTCTAGCTACACGCATTAGATTCACGTTAAAAACTAACCTTGGATTTTTTTTTTTTTTGTTCATAAAATCCATCATGAAAGTTAAAGTTAATGGTCGGGATTGGATCGAACAGTGCTGCTAAGGACTGAACTCTTTGCACCTGAGACACATTCAACTTTTTTTCTTTTTTTTAAGCCTGTAACTCTATTGTACATTCAGACACACACACACACACACACACACACACACACACACACACACACACACACACACACGCGCACTCACCCCTCAGTTTCTCCCCTGTCAGTGGTTGTGAGGGATATTAATTGCTCTATGCTGGTTGACTAATGGGCCTTAAATTGCTGTGGTTCTGCTTGGTTTCAGCCGCTGCCTTTTTTGTCACCTATGAATACACAAAGTCCCTGCTCGGCACCGGTGGACCGCTAGCTGCACCACACGTGGCACCTGTCACTCACATGCTGGCCGCCTCCCTGGGTGAAATAGTAAGTCCTTCCTGTCACTCACCGTCCATGCTTTTGTCTGCACTTTTTCCACTTTTCTTTAGTCTGTTCGAACACTTTTTAACATGTTTGTTTGAATATTCTCAGCAGCTCCATATATAGAAGAAAGCCAGCTGCTCACATACTTGTTATCCATTTCTCTTCCCTTGATTTTTTCCCACCATTGTAAGTCCCACATGAACACCAGCTCATTATTGCCTTTTGGATTTCATAGACCACTATGCATAAGGAGGGGGGGGGCAGCAGATGGAAGGAAGAGAGATAGAGAGAGAGAGAGAGAGAGAGGGGGGGGTGATTTTGGCTGTAGGCCCCAGGGTCCAGCTGGGTGACTTAAGGGGCCTTCCTCAGGACTGTCCCACCATTTTCCCCCACCAGCTGGGTAAATAAGATCTCGTTACTGCCTATTGACTCATCTGCTTTCCCAGCTAAGGCCCCCAGACTCCGCCAATTTAGTCTGGGGGATTCAGACTCCAAGCCAACCAGGAGCAGTGCAATTTCCTCAGCCCATCCTCTCCCAATCACTCGCAGTGAACCACACAATCCAAGCCATATGGTTGCTTCGGGTATTCACATTGGCATGAAGCGAGGTTGAGGGATGGGGGGTATGGAAAGCGGGATGCCCCCTGCTATACCACTATGGCTCGCTGCAAAATACTGGGTTTTCAGTATTCATGGCTTTTGGATGGATGTCATTTTCCCAAGTTTTGCATGTTTATGAAATAGGATTATTCCACATGGGAGGGTGTTCACTCTATTGAGTCCATCGGCGTCTTCGTGTCTCATATTTTTTAAAAGCAAACACCGTGTTAGCCTGTGATTAGCACAAATTCTACAAGAGTTGGATGTAGTTTTTGTCCTCTGGTTTTCCTAATCACTGTGGTTATGGTAGAAACGAACGGGACACGTACAACCTTGTGCATTTTTAAACTTTTTATCTGTGGCCTCGTCCGGAAGAGTGTAAAGGTGAAGCTGAGGTTGCGACTAGCTTTAACCCCTATCCCACTGTTCTGGATTTGAGCACATCAAAGACACAAATCCTCCAAGTGGAGCTGAGCAGAGCGAGGGCAGTATCCCACTGCATTCTGGCAACTGGATACGTCTTGTTCAAAGAGAGTAATCTTAAGGCTTAGCCATGAAAGGCCTATCCTAGTATTGCCCTGAGTTGTATAGAGGGCCCTAAATGCACCACAGCATGATGCAACTGCTGCCACATACGACTCTGACTCTCTTAAGTCACCGCTAATGATTTTTAATTTGAAGTTATTGCACTGAGGGTCAAACGAGTGGTGGCACTTTGACTATTTTAACTATGGCTCTGTGGGTTTGGCAGACTTGGGTCTTATATGATGTGAAAGATTTCTAACCGTGTCTTTTTAAATGTTAAGATGTGTTGTTTATCTTTGATTCATGTACACTTAATACCTTTTGATAGTCACTTGTTGATCAGTTACTGCTACAATGACATATGGACAGTTACAATCTGCAGTTTTAAACAAATTCACCTCTGTTCATAGACCACTATGTACAAAAACCCAGAAATGAAATAATCTGCTGTGGTTGAGCTTGTTTTTGTTGACTTCAATGCATATTTTTTGCACTTGTTTATCTTTTTGGTACTACACCACAATGCACTATTTGACGATTGTTCAGTAGGAACTATTTCTGTCAAATATTTATATCCCCAAACGCAGTTTCGGGGATATTATGTTTTTGGTCTGACCATCACCCTCGCCACCAGCTCCGCCGGCCCTGCCAGCTCACCCACCACCAGATATCCTACGTGTTAACACGATAACTTGAAAAATACTGAATTTAGAAATTCCAAATTTTCCATATCAATCAGTACCATGGAGAGGAAGAACTGATTCGATTTTGGATGATTTACCATTTCTAGATTGCCCATAAGGGGCCGCTCAAAAGTTTAAAATCACAAAACACTCTTTTGTTCATGTCTCTCAAACTATTTGCCTGATTGACTTCAAATCAAATGCAAATGAAAGGTCATGACCTGGGGGTGCCTCATGTCATGACATCATAGCTGTCTGGTTAAGGATTGGAAGTGTTCAGGGATATACCCCTAGCCGTCACTTCTGACAGCTAGTTTTGTCTAGTTTTTAGATGTATTTAAATGCAATTTTTCACTTTTTAATTTTTTTTTTTTTTTTTAATTTTATAGACACATAGTTACCAAAAACAACAAAAAACGTGCACGCAAACCTTGCTTGGGTACACTACACAAGACTACATTCACATTATTCAGTCCTCCCAGTCCGGGTTCTGTAATCAGTCCTTTCATTCCATTTTTTGTCCATTTGTGCTTCTTGTAGTTGCAGTTTATGAGTTATTTTTTCCATTGTATATATTCCTTCAATAATTGTGATCCATTGGTCCTTTGTTGGTGGTTCTGTCTTTCCCCAGTTCCTTGTAATAGCTTTTTTGCAAGCCACTAAAACTACCTTAACCAAGTATATGTCATTTCCCACTACATTTCCATCAGACAAGTTACACAAATACAGTCCATCACAGCACATTTGAATCTCATACCACATGATTTGTTGTAGCACTTCACACACCATCTCCCAAAACACAGTTATTTTATCACATTTCCAAAAGATGTGTGTGATCTACATCAAATTCTCCACATTCCCGCCAACATTTCTGATGTCTGTTTAACTGCTTACTTTTCTTCTTAGGTGTCATAAAGAAACACACCAGATTTTTCCAGAACTCCCTCCAGATCCGCAAACTAGTGGATGTTTGGTGTATCATCCATATATTAAGCCAGTCCTCATCTGTAATTTCCACAGTTTTAATGCATATTTATTGTATTTTGTGGATTACTATTTAAAAAATGACTAGAGTTGCACAATTAATCAAATCTCAACCCCAATGTCAGCCTGTGCAATTAAATAATCACTAAAGGCTGCGATTTACATGTCCATGTTTTGGCTTCTGTGATACTGAGCAGAAAGAGGTAAAACCCTTGAGAACCAAACAAACATAATCAAATCACAATTGCTAATGCAAATCAAAAATGAACAATAATTGCAAATTAACTTTTTCATCAAATTGTGCAGCCCTGTTGGATGTCACGTCATTTCTGAGGTGCCTTTGTTGTTTAAACTTAAACTGCTGTCGACACAGATGCAAACTTAAACATGCTTTAATTAGCATTAGGTTTCATCTTCCACTCTGTGTTAATTTCTCTGGGCTGCCAGTGTTAGACAGGGTCACTTGTTCTCACGGTTTCTTTGCTCCTGTTCCTCCTGCTCGCCCTTTGTGGGAGCAGCTGGGTGCAGCAGGCAGCCGCTGACACACAGAGACTAAAAGAAAAAGAAGAAACAAATTTATATTCTGTCCTTTTTGGATTTGCCCAGTCCTCCTCCTCATCATCATCAACCCATGATCCTTTCCCCAGGATTCTATTTACTTATGTTTTACCAACTGGTTCCACTCTGCTGAAAGGAACTTTACGGCTAATCCAATCCCTAAACCTCTGTCAATGGATGATACCCTGGACCTGACACTGACTTACTAGACGTGGACTTCACTCAGTGTGTGTTATGGTCGTACCTGAGGGAGGTGTCGCTCTGAATTTGAGATGGTTTATGGTAGAAAAAAGAACATTCAATTCACGGGCAACAGCTCTGGTAGACATTCCTTGCAGTCAGCATGCCAATTGTACGCTTCCTCAAAACTTGCAACATCTGTGGCATTGTGCTGTGTGATCAAACTGCACATTTTAGAGTGGCCTTTTATAGTGGCCAGCCTTTGATACATCTGTGCAATACACATCCTGTCTAATCAGCATCTTGATATGCCACACCGCTGAGGTGGATGGATTATCTCTGCAAAGGAGAAGTGCTCACCAACACAGATTTAGACAGATTTTTGAACAATATTTGAGAGAAATAGGCTTTTGTGTGCATAGAAAAAGTCTTAGATCTTTGAGTTCAGCTCATGAAAAATGGGAGCAAAAACAAAAGTGTCGCGTTTATATTTTTGTTCAGTGTAAGTGCTGGTCCAGACCCGTGTCCACATCCACATGATCCCTTTGAACATCATTCCTTACATTAGTACCCTTACTTCATGGCACTGAACAAAGCAGGTCCACTCACTGTTCATGCAGAGGTGGACCTTACAGACCCTGTAGACCACATTGGACCAGAGATTGTTGACTCACTGCCCTCACTGTAACTGTTGCTTTCACTGTCTTGTAATGCATGTGGAAATGACCAAAAATAGTCATGTGCCTGATAAAGGGTTAAGACAGAAAACCGTATAGAGCCAAGGTTTTTTTTTTCTTTTCTTTTTTTTTTTCATTTTTATAGATAAGCCTTTTGGTGTAACAGATGTTCTCTGAGGGGCAGACAGAATTGCTAAGCATGTAGCATGTAAATAAACAGCAAACCTTATCACAGTAATGACGTCAAGTTCAGAACATGAGTAAGATCCTTCGGTGCAGGATTGTATTCGTGTTGTGGAAATTCATCATGATGGAGCAGAGATTCACTACATCTGTTTGGCAGCAGTCACCAAATGTCAGTGTTGATATTATCCTAATATTTATCTGGCTTTACCTGGAAACAAAACCAGGACTTGAAGGGGTGATGTGGGGGGTTAATGAGAAGATACAGAGAGACAGAAGCAGACGCGTTAGAGACGGCGACAGAAACCCCTCTGCCAGAAGTGTGTTGGTGTTTGTGTGACTGCGGTGGTGGGACGCTCCCATAAAGAATGTGTAAGCTGATGGCGTCTGTCAGGCTCTACCAGGCTGTTATCCAGCCATTAGATCAGATTTATCTTCATTCCCATTCGCTCGACGTCTGCCCTGAAAGCTCATTTGTCAAGGCCAGGCGGCGGGCTTCTCTCGCATCTATAACCAACCCCCCCCCACACCCCCATACACACACACATATACGTACACACATACACCTTACCACACGTCTGGGGGAGGATGTACTGGAAAATACAGTGTGACATGACAAGATAGCAGGGACAGCAAGCGGGCGGGAGCAGGAGGAGGAAGGAGTTTTTGGGGGGAAGAAACTGGCAGCCACTTAACTTGGCGCTGAGGAATAATCCATGCATCGCCTTCGAGCTGCGCCATGCGCCATGATTTATTGGCTGTTGTTACAAAGTTGGAGACATGCAGTGTCCTCGTCTCTTCCCTTTTCTCCGTGACCTTTTTGTTTTTTGTTGCTTCTCTTCTGTCTTTTGTCCAATGTCATCGCTCATTTCAGTCTTTTTGTTGCGCTTTGATGCATTTCCAGCATTTGGTGTTTGTGTCAGAAAATAGAAATAGGAATGGGAATCGGATAAATCAGGTGGTATTTATAGACAAGAAAGACTTGGATGGATTTAGTCTTGTGGGAATACGCAACTGTTTCTTGTTTTTTTTTTTTTTTTAATATTTGATTTAGTCTTTATGCTTTTCATTCACATAGTTGTATTTATTTTATTGAGTGATGTCCTTTTACCATCATTATATTTCATTCTAATTATTTTAATTTATAATGTGATACACTTGTGACTACTTGCTTCTTTGAAAGTTGCTGTAAAGATAAGTTTATTTGCTCACATTGTCACTCATTTTTCATGGGTGTATAATACCTGTGTGAACTTCTCACCTGTTGCATCTCTCTAATCCTGGTCCTTATTGAGTGACCACTGTTTCCTGGTGACTATTAGTGTAAAAACAAGGATGCAGTGAACGATGAGAGAACAGGGGAATGTAACGACTCAGTCTGCGGATTGATCCACTGGCTATGCAGATAATGTGCTGCGAGTCTCTGCTAATTTCCCATTCCCTACTGTGGAATGGCCATGATTGAGCGCCTGCTTCTTACCTTGTTGTTTGGCGGTCGGTGCTGGAAATTGAAACCATGCTTCGTCATTTGGATTAACAGCAGCAAGCCGAGGGCAACTGAAAGGCTCCAATCACAGGCAGGCAGCCTCCTAATTAGCGCCGCCTGACAATTCCAACTTTTAAATAAAGATGAATGGTAGTGAGAAATAAAAAGACCACAGATAGGTTTGTAATAAGTTTACAAACCAGACGGAAGTGTTGGGTAAGAAGTTGAAGAAACACATCTGACACATTGCCAACACGGGGTCATCTACTTAAGTCTTTAATTTCGTTCAAAAATACACCACTGCTATGCCTCCACACAGTATTACTTTATCATCCAGGCTTTTCTGCACCCTTACACTATTTAATACCTATGATTCATCACCACATTTACCTCCCATTCACTGCTATTTCCAGAGATCTGAGATGGCCTCTGAGGCTCCACGCTTTATCTTCTCTCCACTCAACATCATTCTCCCCACCCCTACCGTGCACAAATGACTCCCAAATAAACAATGTCCCTTATTTATTTGGTATAATCTCTGCCTCATTCGGCATCCTCCTCTGCAGTGACAGGAGAGGAAAGGCTGCGTCAACTCCAGGTCCCCCATCCAATTACATCTGTAATTACTTGTCATAGCCACTTTCTTTCTATTTAGCTTCCTTATTCTGGTCGCTTTGGAGAACGAGTTTGGGGAAAACATGATGAACAATGTATTATAAATGGTAACTTGACCAAAGGGAGGGTAAATGAGATCTCTGAGATGGATGCAGCCGCTGTAGTTATCATGAGGAGGTTGTGCAGGTGCTGATTTGGCCACTTGATGGTACTGTTGCACTGCGGATTGAGAACCAGCAGCACGCGCACCTGAAATTTCAATTAGAATCGCTCCTGTAGAGAGAGTCCAAGTGTGTTGCTGTTGCATGTAGGCACAATATTCAAGTTTAACCAGAAGAATTCAATTAATTTTGTTGACTTGTAAAGATACAGGGGTAAGTGATGCAGCCATAACTTTGATTATGTGCATTTCAATGTGTTCATTGTCTGTATGCATGCGTAAAACTACAAATATTCTTCCTCTGTGGTTCCTTTTGGAGGTTCCACCATGCTTGTCCTTGATCGTGGCCTGTATAAATAAAACTAGACTGACTTGATTCACCAGTGATGGAACAGTAATAAACTAATCTAGAAGGATGTAATAACTGTAAGAGACACTGAACAAGAGCAGGTTCACGTGTTACGGCTGCACCTTGTTTCTTAGCATCAGTCTGTTTTCATTTAACTTCCAGCATTGCTGACTTATCCTTTCTCCTTCTGAACTCCACGTATTCACAGCGACGATCATAAGGTGCCCTTGGTGCCTGGCAGAGGTGACGATGAAGAGGCCGAAGGGCTGACAGAAGCGAGCCCTTCAGCAGCTGTCAGAGCAGCCTTCTCCCCCTCTCACAATATGGAGGGAGGGGGAGAAGGTCTCTTCTAACACTTCTGTGGGAGCCCAAATCCTAAATCAATATGGATAGCTGAATGGAGAAGTCGCCGCACAGGAGACAGGGGCATTTCGTCTTTATTGCAGAGCCTCCATCACTCTTTCTGTTCACTCTTTTCCCCAGCTTTACGTTTCTGTGGCGAGGGTGGCACCCGCAGACTGGCATCTGTATGACCGGGGGGAGTCACAGCAGGGGGGGCGGCTCACCAATCGCTCTGTAAAATTGCTTGCCATTAGTCGGTATTTCCACTTTGATGCAGGATAAATGGGAATTCAAGTCGCCAGGTGGGCAGCTTTGCCTGCCTGCCCGCCTGCCTTTAGGGCGATGGGAGTTATGAAGCATAAATATTCATGTCGATCTTCACTAGCTGTTGGCAGTCCATATTTTTGTTGACATATGGTGGATGGGTTGGAACTTGTAGCTGGGAGTGTGATTATCGAGGTGTGCATGTGTGTGTGGATCTATCTGTGTGGGAGTGCGTGTTTTTTTGGACACATACACAGTGGGCTGATGACCTTTTACCTGATGCTCAGGTGTCATGTCTGCTGTGTGTAGTTCTCTAACTGAAACACTCATTAACCTGCCAGCTCACTGTAACCGCTCCACTCAGGCTGCGGTAACTCATGGCCACCTGCCACAGCAACATCATACACCGGCTACCGTAGTGTGCACGTGTTAGCTTTAACCCATAAAGACCCAAACATCCACTGGCGACCAAAACCATCTACTGAACTAAACTGTTTGACATCTGTTGATCCACCAATCCAATATCAATACATATAAATAACACTGGTCTACGATTTTTTTTTTTTAGAAATGATCTGCTTCAGAGATTAAATGTGCTAAATGTAATGTATTTTAATCCGATTAACTGGAAAACAAATGACAAAAGTGCTGGTTTGCTGTTTTCAAGGTATATGATAAAGTGTTATTACACTTATATGTTGGTTCATGAACATTTATACAACAGATTTATAAATCTGCCACTAGATAGAACCTGTAAAGTGAATGTATTGTAATGTGGAGACAGTGTTTTGAAGTAGATCTGGTCGCTTTGAGACAAATATTCCTTTGGAGTAAAACCCATTATCTCGTTAATTCTCGAATTTCACATTTTGACTCAAGACTGTATCTTAGAAACTCCAGCCAACCAGCATTTATGACTTGATTTTTCTTTTAACAGTGACTCAGGTGGTAAAATTTCACTACTTTTATTCTGAAAGCATTTTACTTGTAGACCACTGTCACTGGTGTAAAATACAGTTTGTCATCTTATTATGGTCATCAGATATGACCCATTTGGACAGTCAGAGGCTCCTCAGTTACCATGGAAACACAGTCATCTTCTACAACATTGATTCACCAGTAAAACCATGGAGTTGGATCAATGACAGTGGATGGACGCACTTGGTTTGTGTTCAGTTGATGATATATTTTACTGAAAAGCAACTTTTTCTTCAGTTTTCTTTGTTTCTGATGTAATAACCTTCAATTTAATCCGAATTTTTATGAATATCTACATGATCAGAGAATTAAATATAGGAAAATACTTGATTATCACTGGAAAAAAAATCAAAATCCAGAGGAGAATATTGTAATAAATTATGATAAATAACTTAAGGAAGGCTAAATAGAGAGAAAATAATCATTACGGAACTACCACAAAAGTAGCACTGGGTCTTTATGGGTTAGTCATGTTATAACTTAAAACAAGATGTGTGTTTGCATATATAAAGAGCTCCTAAGAGGTTACCCTGATCTGTAGATGAGATTGTATACTCGGGGTCTCTGCTAAGCTAATGCTCTTTTTTTTTTTTAGGTAGCGTGTCTGATCCGTGTGCCCACAGAGGTGGTCAAACAGAGGACTCAGGCTTCTCCCTCGTCGACCACTTACCACATGCTACTGGCTACACTCAGAGAAGAGGTACACACCAATCAAAAGCACTGTATTAAAGTAATCATATCATTAAAGCCAGAGGTGGAAAGTACAAAGAAGGTGTAGGCGTATTTATTTGTACTTCACAGCACAACTACTGAGAAACAATCAGAAAATAATAATTTATTTCTCTGCTTCAAGGCCCTCTTTCCTCATTCACTCTGTACCTCGGTTGACCACCACTCTCTCCCTCATTACCTTAGAAAGATTAAACCAGTGGTGTCTTCCATGGTTTTATTTCAGTACATGTTCAAATCATCCAAAAACAAAGATAAGAGACAATCAAAAGTGAGAGGGAAGTGTCTTCAAAGTGAAACCAGATTTCTGTGTTAGACTTTAATCATCTCATGAGACTCAGATGGATATAAAACTGGATAAAACAGTTCAAATCTGCTTCAGCAAGAGTAACATCTGCTTCTGATGCTTCACTATTAATATTTCACTGATGTAACAATACATCAGTCAGGGGGACCAAATCTGTACTTTTACTTCAATACTTTAACTACATTTTGCAGCTAATACTTAAGTAAGTTTCTGCATTCAGACTTAGACTTAGACTTTATTGTCATTCAGATATACAAGTATATACAGAAGGAAATGTTGTTGCATTTAGTCGCTCCAGTATATAACAGAATAAAAATATAGAATATAGACAATGAAATGTAAAATATGTACACAGTTGAATATAGGCCTTGTAAAAGGCAAAAACCAATGCAAAGTACAGTGCAAAATGTAATAGAATGCAATAATTCAGGAATTGTACTTAGAATTGCGTATTTTTGCGTTGTTCTTTTCTGGTACTGGTGTATTGGTCCTAGCTTTGTAAAATATTTGAAACAATGCTCAACATTAAAACGATGAGCCAAACTATGATATATGACTGTTTTCACGTCGACTCTGATCTTTTACCTACATGACTTGTAATTGTGAGCACTAAATGTAATTAGTTGAAAATGTGCTTCTTTTGTCTGACCAGGGTGTTCGAGGCCTGTACAGAGGATACGGGAGTACAGTTCTCAGAGAGGTAGGATTCTTTTCCTGTCTTTTGTACCAGATGCTTGTCCATACGTGTTCAGGTCTTGAACTGAAGCCGGTCGTGCATGCGTGGCCAGACTTTTTAATGACCGTTTTAATGCACACCTGACAGCATCTAGTTTCAAATCTGTTTTTAAAGAGTTTAAAGATAATTACTCAACTGCTTTGAAGCTGTGTGTAGTGAATTATTTTTGATAGGCTCAGTGAATATTGAGACTTTCTCCTCTTCTGATTGAGGACGTTTTAATTTCTCTTGGGCTTTATTGAGGTTGCAGATATTGATTTACAATTTTTTTTTCTTTTTTTTACCTTTGTCTCGTTCAATGCCTTGTGCAAGATACTCTCATCCCTATTGGAAGTACAGATCTGATTAATTAATGCAATTAGTAGTGTTATAAATGCAAAACAAAACAAGGATAAATGAGGATTGGGCTGAACTCCCTTGATGGCTATTCACCTATTTTATAATGAAAAAGCTTCTCTGGGTCTTTGATTCATGATCTTGTGTTTAATTGCACCTGCAATGCATGATAACACAAAATAATTGTAGTGAAAGCTGCATAGATCTCTTGGTTTGCCTTCCGCATGCTAGGTTTCAATAGAACTTGAAAAGAAAATGAGAAACGGGAGAGAGCCAAGGCGAAAGAAGCATATGAAGGTGACACTTGTCTTTCCATCCTCTTTTTGGGGAGGTGGGTATAAGGGGCGTAATCTAGTCCCCTCCGCTGTGTTGGCCTGTACTTATTTTCTGCCTCACTAAACTGATGTTATTCACGCAAATTCCATCTGGACAGCTGGGGAAAAAAGGACAACAAGACACTGTGATTTCTCCGAGGGGCTCTGAATAAATGAATATATTTGGAGGCTGGCATACGGCCTGTGCGCATACTAACACTGGCAGATGAAACGCAACAGTGGCGGCAGGGATTTTGGGCCACAGAAACGGCAAAGGATCCTCTGCTGTGATTGGCTTTGACGTGTGTCAGGAAGGTAATTCATTTTCTCCCGGCCTCCTTCGCTATCCGCCTATCTCCCTCCTTTGGCCGAGCGACCCTGTCAAGATAAGTTTGTTTATGTGGTATGGCGTGGCATCTCCGCTCCCTCACCGGCCCATTAATTGGGGTCTTCTCCGTGCTATATATTCATTAAGCAGCCTTCAAAAGACATTTCTGATGGACATGATATCACATTAGTGTTGGATGTGAAAGGATCGGGGGGGTTTGAAGGTGCAATGCAGGTATGATGGATCCAAACACCAACCCACATCCAGATTACTGCACCTTTCAGCACAAATATGGTGTATTTTACACAACAAAACACAAACCCCAAGTTTAGTTTGAAAAGTATATCAAGACTTTTGACTAATAGGCTAATAGGTCTTAAGTTATGCTGCCATAAACTGTCTAGAATGTGTCTGGAAAATGTCCAAGCTGCAAAGAAAGTTAGTCTTTTCAATTCCACCTGTTCCAACCTGACAATTTATATTGAAATTAGGAACCAGTTATCGCAAACTTTGCAGCCCCTGGTGTGAAATGACTCAGAACAGTGGGAATCAAGGTGTTGGGAGTAAATAAATAAGTTTTCCTAAATTCTAGGTGTCATGAATTTTTGCCGTGAAATAAATGGGCATTTCATTTTGTTCTAAGTAGTCTTAAAAAGGTCCTAAAAAGTCTTAAATTGAACTTGTAGGAATCTTATTTAAAGTATGTCTCAAAACTGTTTCTCCACTCCTGTTGTTTTATACTGGATGGATGACCAGCAATCAGACAATAGATATTTCGATTTTTGTTTGGTATTTTAATCCGCTCCCTCACCGGCCCACTAATGGGGTCTTCTCCGTGCTCTATATTCATTAGCCTTCAAAAGACATTTCAGATCGACATGATATCACATTAGTGTTGGATGTGAAAGGATCAGCCACAACAGGGGGGGAGTTGGACTGGTCTTGGAAGGTGCAATGCAGGTATGATGGATCCAAACACAAACCCGCATCCAGATTACTGCACCTTCCAGCGCAAATACGGTGGATTTTACACAACAAAACACAAACCCCAAGTTTAGTTTGAAAAGTATATCAAGACTTTTGACTAATAGGCTTTGGATCCTTTTTACTTTATCACCACATTAATCTTTTCTGTGGCTGACCCTCTCCTTAAAAGGACCTGTCAAGTTGACTGCCGAGTCGGCACATTTTGGGTTCCAGCCTAATAGAGCCTGAAATCAATGCGATTCAGATTGTGGTGAATAAAGTTGTTCTTTGAAAAATGACTTTATCCAGCTTCTAAAAACAATTAACAGAAGCCAGACTTTCAGATTTTCAAAAAGAGCTTCAGATATTAGTTAATGATGTTGTCTGGATGTTAATCCCAGCCTCTGGTCTGGGTACAGTATGTTCATTATATGTAACATTACATGGAGATCCCCTTAATGGAGACTCTACTTTTATTTAATTACCTGCTGATGTATGCAATGTTGGCACGAACCCAATTTGAAGCTTATCAGTACATCCAAAATGTCTTTTTTTTTTTTTAAAAAAACATAGTACCACCTGCCACCACTAGATGGCATGCTAAGATTATTACAACTTCTTTCACTGATCGCAGAGTTCTCTTTTTCTGTCCTTTTTCTCCTCCTTTCTCACTGTCTCTCCATCACACCATTTCAGCTTTCTGACATTTATGACCAACAGTCACCGCAGTGAAAATGATTGCTTTTTTTTTTTGTTTTTAAGTAGCAGACTATTTTTCTTTTCTAAAGCACTGTGATGCGATGGTGGATTGGCTCTAAACTACAGCAGTTTGGGTTTGAGTAATGAGGCTGAGATGAGTTATTAGATAGTAATTTAATAATACTGGGACACGAGGCTACGGATGGAGAGGTGGAAGTGAAGATGACAGAGTCGACGAACGTACCTTAAAACCAGACTCACTTTTCGTCATCAAATATTTTATCGTCGTTTACCTACTGAAAGCTTCTTTCATACCCTTTTTTTTTATTAGTACATATTTAAGTGCAGAAGAACACAAATAAGGTAACTGAGTTGATAGGGGAAACTGGAAAATGTGTTCCAGCTCTCGTCCTTTTCCCATGTTACATGTATTTTTGTCTTCGGCCAGCTCTCAGCCAACCTTAAACCTCCTCCACCCCAACAGCTGGGACCTGGCAACCTGATGTAGAGGATCTTGTGGTAGGCTCTTATGAAACACCTCTCCATCCAGGCTCCTCCTGACCACACCTCGATTTCCTCCTTATCCCTCTCCTATTGATTCCTTGTCTGCTGTATCCATCAGAGGGTTTAACTCTTCTGATTTTAACAGGCTGAACTAGATCGCTTCATCGCTTTACAGCTGTAATTTAAGTGTTTTGTGATCAATCTCAGCAGGTCAGATGGACAAATTAAAGGAAAAACCCAAAGTAATAGGTCAGGTGACTACAAGCCTCCATAATGGCTTTAAGCTGTGTTCAGATAAAGAGGTTTAAGCACATTTTAACATTGGTTTTTGGGACTCTTGAGGGATTTCTGCATTGTTCATCATGTGAATGGAATAAGACAGTAAAGATGCAGGTGGAAATCATAAAATTTTAACATAATCCTTATTTTGAACATAGTGGTCTTTTTGTTCTTGTTTATTCTCTCCTGTCAGTTGAAAGTCACCTTGTTTTGGAAGCATAAGAGGTCAGAGGTGCCAGAAAATCACTGCATTCACTAAATTTTAGAACAGGAGTCATTCTTCCAGGACTGGAATAGGACAAGACTTTTTTTTATTCTGTCATGAGATGGGGATCGGAGAGGAGTATTTGTGTGGAACAGAAGTGAAAATCCACCCCTGTGTTGCCGTCGAAATGCAAAGATTTCCCCCATGTCATAAATTATTTTTAGTTTGATTTATTTTATTTGACAGGGACTGTGTAGAAAAACATTAATTTCCGGGAAAAAGAGTTTCACCAAGTCCCTGGTAAGAACAAATACAAAACATCTACATAATCTAAGTATCAGTTAAAATACTGGAGGTAAAACATAGGCCTACGTGCATGTCTGACCACACCATGACCCCCAACTCCCCATATATAAAACAATCACATACAGTGGTAGAAAAAACGTTTTGGACACCCTTACACCTTACAACCTTACATTTTGCTTGTAGAAACCTGTAGGAACCCTGTTTAAAGTACAGTCATGGAAAAAAAAATATTAGACCACCCTTGTTTTCTTCAATTACTTGTTCATTTTAATGCCTGGTACAACTAAAGGTACATTTGTTTGGGCAAATATAATGATAACAACAAAAAAATAGCTCATAGTAGTTTAATTTCAGAGCTGATATCTATCCATTTTCCATGTTTTCTTGATAATAACCAAAATCACTTCAGTTCTTGCATGGCATTGTACTGACAAAAACAGTGCTTTTAGGCTTTTCATGTTTTCTTTTCTGTCTGTTTTAGTCACATGATCCACACAGGAGTTAGTACTTGAATGCATAACCATTGTTTATGATGACTTTTGATGGTCTAATACATTTTTCCACAACTGTATGTCTGAAATAGTTTTTCTACTTTTGTAGTTTTGCACCTATACTGGATGGATGACCAGCATTCAGACAATAGATATTCCTGTTTTTGTTTGGTATTTTAATGATGCGCTGTTGAAGATCTTGTAACTGTAAAGGTCAGAGAATATTCACACAATTCTCATGTTTGGTATCACTTGCTTTTTCAGAGTGGATTCAGATTTTTTAGATACTGTGTTAGTCTTGAGATCTGTGCTTTAACAGAACACATACACTTGTCAGAGGTTTCCCTCGTGGGAGATGACCTGTGCACGGCCCTTTTTTTTTTTGGAAAGGAGACACTTTTGAGTTTCTGTGACGCAGGTTCAAAAGGGAGAGGTAAAAAGAAAGGAATCACTCTCATATCCTGTCTCTGTCCGCACTGATCCACAGAGGCTCATGTTTACGTGCCCTCTTCTGACTACGACCTAGCAGAGGAGAGACGGAGCATGTGGACGGGGGAGAGAAAAGGCAGGAGAAGCAAAAAGTGTTCATTTTCCTCAACATATGTTAAGGCAGGATTTGTAGGGACACGTGTGAAGGAGCAGAGGCTTCCTCCTGCTTCGTATTTAGAATTGGACCTTTAGTAGAGCAGCTGAGCCAGACATACAAACAGCTATTTTCTAAAAGGTTTCAACACCTTGAAAAGTTTAACAAGACTGGACTAAATAAAACGGAAAACGTCACATTGGAAAAAGAAAAATTAAATTAAGGAAAATATTAACGTGGGTTGAGAGTGAAATAAAATGCCTACCAGTTAGAAGCTGTTTCCACTTCGATTGTTTTTGATTTTGGTAGAGAAATTTTGTGTTTGTATCTGTTTGCAATTATACATTAGAGACCGAGATCTGTATCACATCTATACAAACAAGTAGAAAATCTGCCAATGAAATGGAGCTTTACACAATTAGTTTTTAAGATGGAATTAAATGATTTTAAAGCACGTGTGCTACCGATAATACCTTATCTGTTTACCTTGTGATCAGTGAGTATGTGTAGGGGCCCTAAAGAACCTGTTGACCGCTGTAGGTTTGACCCTTGACATGACATGACCTGTAGAGCGCTGTGGAAGTGTGTGTAGTGTCTTTGTGTGAGATGGAGAAACTCTGCAAAGCACGAGATTAAAACTGTCAACTTCTGCGCTATGCATAGCGTCAACAACAGTCAGTTCTTTAAAGGGGTCATATTTTGCTAAACCCACTTTTATTAGTCTTTGGTTAATTTATTTGTATATTTGGACCCTAATAGTTCATAAAGTTTGAATTTGAACCCTCCAGGTGCTGCAAGGCTATCGTTATATTCATTCCAGCAAAAATTGAGTGGATTTCTACAACCTGTTTTAATTCCTTCTTAATTTGTTACATTGTATAACTAGTTACGTCACGACATTTGCACATATAAGGTCAAGACTTCCGACGAACATTTCTCCGTGTACGACATAATTGTTTGTCAGCAGCAGCGGTTGTAGTAAAAACTGAAAATATGTCTAAACTTGGAGCCCATTACCTAAAATGCTCAATTGTTGGTTGAATGGGACAGAGCAGCACAGCCAACAACCTGTAGGGGGCGGGGCATGAAGTGGCTCATGTGCATTTAAAGGGCCAGTGCTCAAAATTACCTTTCTGGTGTCATTACCCAGAAATAGTGTTGAAGATGGACCTGTGGAATTGAATGAATGAAGAATTCAAACTCAAGCAGAGCATTTACAGTTTATGTAGACCACAGGGAAATGTTTGAAAATGCATAATTCCGTTTTTAAAAAAAAGCAAAATACCACTCCTTTAAATTAAACTCAGGCATGGAACCTCCAAACAACTGTGTCATCGGAATAAACTGCAAGTTGGCGTTTATAGTGAGTTCACATTAAGGATCGTTTACCTTTTAGCTTAACAGTTGTTTTATTGATGTGTGGACAGTTGTACATTATAAAACAATGATGTCAAACTTGCCATGAACAGTACGGTTAGAAAGGAGCAAAAGTTCCAAATGTGGCTTCATTTCACAAAGAAAGATGTCAGCAGTTCCAGTTGTAATGTCTGTAACAGGGGGGTCAAACTCATTTTAGTTCAGGGGCCGCGTACAAGGAAAATGAACCAAACAAACAAAAAAAGGAAATGTAGACAAACAGAACTACTTCGGAGATATGCCTGGCCCAAAACCCCACACGGCTGATGTATTAATCATGTAAATTCTTTATTTTTGTGGAAAGCTCCATGTCTGACTCTTGAATTGTCTTAGAATACTGGAACATGCTGACTTCAGTAGGAGTCAGGAAAAGGAAATGAAATGAAAACATTGTTAGATAGATAGGCAATATTTTAAATGTGTTTGCAGTTATTCAGAACATCTTCATTTATTAAAGGTTATAATGTAAATTATGTTTTATCACATGCTGAGGACTGCTTCTGGGGTGTCCTATTACAAAATGTATTTTGCAAATGAATTGTTGATTTTAATGTGTGTAATAATTTGTAATAAATTTTGTAATAAATAATGAATAAATAAATACACCCAATTTGACCTGAAGTGGGCCAGACCAGTAAAATAATAGTATAATAATGACGACTCTAAATGTTTCTTTTTGTTTTAGCATAAGAAAGTATTACATTTACAAACCTATAGCCCAAAACCCGGTGCTACTTTTGTGACAGTTCGCAAATTAATTTTCTCTCTCCTTAACCTTCCATAAGTTATTTATCACCATTTATTATAATATCATTCTGAGTATTTTGCAGTTTTGTTTGGGGTGAAAATCCTTATTTTCCTATATTTAATTTACTGATGATGTAGATGTTCATAAAAGCTCAGATTAAAGTTGAGGGTCAGAAACAGAGAAAACTGAAGAAAAAAAACACTTTTTCAGCAAAAATATCAATAACTGAAGGTAAAAACAAGTGTCTCCATCCACTGTCATTGATCCAACTCCATTGGTTTTACTGGTGAATCAATGTTGTAGAAGATGACAGTGTTTCCATGGTAACTACAGAGCCTCTGAATGTCCAAATGGGTCATATCTGATGATCACGAAAAGTCGACAAACTGTATTTTGCAATTATTAATAGGATTAGTGGATTAACAGGTATTAAACATTCTATATCATTAAATGATTTTGGTCACGAGTATATGTTTGGGTCTTTATGGGTTAAACAAAGAATGTGAATAACCCTAACTTCCATGAACAACTTGAACATTCTTTAGAAAAATAATTGCAATTTTGACCATTTTATGCCTCATCTTATTATTTACTCATGTGCATTATAACTTACAGATTACAGTGGATTTAGAAATACATGAAACATGTAGTAACAGGCATGTGGAACTGAAAACTATGGAATTTAGCTCTGTGAGCAATACAACTTGATTATTAATGTCTTTTGTGTAATCTTTGCAAATTCCTCCTGGGGGCTGCATTGAACACTTTGGAGGGCTGGTTTTGGCACGTGGCCCGTATGTTTGACACGTGGTCTATAAGATGAAAATTTCAGCTTATAAGGGAAAACACCAGGAGTGTGTTTAAAATGAGCTTAAACAATTATCTATTTATTATTATTATCATCATCATTATCATTATTACCACCTTGCTACTTGTTGTTTCTACTAGTACTTTACAATGTGCAGTTGCCTGTTTTTTTATGTTTTTTTTTTTTTTTTTTTACAATTCTGCTGTTTTGCTATCTTCTTGTAGTACTTCTTGTGTTTCTATTCTGTGTTTTTGCCACTATTGAAACCTCAATTTCCTGAGGGTTTTGCCCAAAGGCTCAGTGAAGTTAAATCTAATCTAATCTAATCTAAATTCTAGGAATGCTGTGTCGTTTTTTATTGTTTTTTCACATACAATTAATCAGGAATCAACAGCGAATCAATACAGAATCTGACCAATAATCAGAATCAATAATAGCACCAGTGTCAGTAAAAGTCTATGTATAGCTTGGACAGCATTCAACTCCGCCTGTCGACTCCTTTGAGGGATGGTGTCTCACTGTCGAATACGGCCCGTATTTATCTGACTTGTTAACAAGCTGAGCAGAACCATATTACGGTTGCAGTGTCCTTCTTCTGCTGCAAAGAATGATGCCTCTTCTTCACTGGATGATATCTATTACTTTACCACACATGTCATTACAAGGATTACTGGTGTACTCCCCCTGTCACTCTGAATGATGGATAGATGGGCCTCTGTATACAATGACTGGCTGCACCTGTCATTCACATTAACGTGGCTGCGTGGACGCATTCACATCTTGACGTTTTTGTCCTTTTTTCGTGTCATCCTGACCCCGTGCAGCCCCCTCATACCTCCAGTACCTCTGGGGTGGACGTAGTGATAAACCTCAGTTACCTTCCTTAGATCAACACTTGGTAATATTGATGAGTTATCCAGTCAAATACGCTTAAGGAGGTATCTACCATGCAGCCAGACCCCCACGTGTGCTCTCTGCTCAGCGCTGACTTGGCAGGCGGACAGTAAGGGCTTTCTGTGCTCTCTGTAGAGGATGATGCATTGGAAGCCTGTGCCACTGAGACCCATGGATCACTCACTTATGTTAAGTACGTTTGTCCCCATTGAGTGCTTCAATCCACTCAAAAATCCATCATTGCGGATATAATTCGTAACGCAGGACGCTCTGTGCGTTTTTGTGTTTTTGTGTGAAGACATATTACCGATATCTTAAGCCAGACAGTTTTCCAGGAAAAAGACGCCGTTATTTTTGACAGCTTTCAGTTGTTTTTATGCCTCTCCTTGTGTTTGTGTGTGTGTGTAAATGCGGTGGATATGACCAGGGAGGCCATGTTAGTCTGTGTGTGTGTGTGTGTGTGTGTGTGTGTGTGTGTGCGTGTGTGTGTGTGTGTGTGTGTGCGTCTGGGTCTCGGGGCTATGTTTGCTTCCCACAACTTTATGCATGTTTGTCTCAATCCAAGCAGAAAACCTTTGGTGCACCACATGTGTTTCTAATAATGCACAGCCCTGACGGCCTGGCATGGGACCGACTCTGGAGGGGTAAAAGGGTATTTAACAGGGGGAGCAGGTCTAGAGCATAGGGAAAAGGGACATCAGTGGCTTGGATGTCATGTGAAGGAAATAAGTGTCAAGAGTAGGCTAGTAGTACGTCAAAAGTAGAGCAGTTGTATGTGGAAATCTACTGCCAGTACACAAGATTGTGAGTGATGTATTATTCCCCTGGCAGCCATATTTGCGAGGCAGATTTTGTTTGAATTGGACACACATTCTGCTTGAGTTTAGCTAGTGACATAATACTCTAACTGTCTAATTGCATCTTGGTCAATCAGGCATATTGGAAAAGAAACCTTTACATGAGTTGACATTCTTATTTGATGCCGGAGTGACAGGACAAAGTGTGAGTAAGGAGTTGGAATGAGGCTAAATCAGTGCTGCCTCATAGTCAGACACAGGAAGCACCTCCTAATTAGAGGTTAACCTCACTTTTTTTCAACAGCACCACTTTCATGAGAAGCATGTCACGCTTCTTCTCCATTCCCAAAAACCAGGCTTATCATATCTCTCATTTCTGTGGATTTACAGTCACATTCAGTCCTGCTTAAAATATGATCTCGTAAATTCCACCAGCCCTTCACGGTGAAATGACTTCACAATCTCTTATAATTTTCAGTTGGATTACCATTAACAGGGCTGTTGTGTCGTTTGCAAGGTTTTCTGTTGCGTAAGTGCCCTTTTCTCAGACAGTCACATGAGGCTCTCCAGAAGCAGCACCTGCCCCCCCCCATACCCCCCTCCACCCAGTGAGCCATATGCCTGCCCTTGTTTCCTCCGCCACAATCATCATCCTGCGAGCAGCAGCGCTTACGACCCAAAAGCATCTGGAACGAACCACCTGAATGTCAGAGGTCACGCTGTGATGTCACTGCTAAATGTCTGATGGAAAAAAGAAATATAAAGTGTCACTCGCACCGCAAGCATTTACCTCAGTCAACCCCAACAGAGGTTAGAAGTTCAAACCAATTCATAATTCAGCACTCATCCACATGCATGGCCATACGCGCTCACTCTGGGTTTTATGTAAACCAGGGACTAACATAGGTCTGGACTGAACTGGAGTCATTCAAACCATATCAGATAAAGTCAAAGAAAAATCTGACATTTTTTGTACCACTTGCTCTGTAAACAGTAATATGGGATTTTATTAAAGAGTGCCTAGTTAATTACTTTTTCAGCTTGTGTGACTTATTATCCCTGTAGTGTGGGGCTCTAGGGATGGTCATGTTGATTTGTTTTGTCGATGGCAGGTTAATCATTCTACCTCCATGCTCCAAACTGAAATATCTCCATTAGAACACTAACGACTGTCTTGAAATATTCAGGAGATAATAATGAGCTGCAGATAATGAATGCTGGTGGCTTTGGGGAACTGGTATTGACTGGTCCAACATGCATCCATTGTTGAAGGAAGGAAGGAAGGAAGGAAGGAAGGAAGAAAGGAAGAAAGAAAGAAAGAAAGACATGCATTCCTCCCAGTGCTTGGGTTTATTTCTGTCTACTTACGGAACATTGCATTTGTTTCCTCCTCAGTTGCTCCTCATGCTTAAATCTAATCAGTAGATGATGACACACACCCTGGAAATATGTGAAAACACAGCAGCATAAAGGCTTTAAAACAGTCCAAAATATGAACATGAACTTCTGTTTCAAAGCACTGCCGAATTTACAGTAGTAACTATAGTAATAGTCCATCAGACTGGTTTAAGGGGGGAGAGAGCAGAAGCTAATGAAAACAGAATTATGTCAAAAATGTCAAATATCATTAGTGTGAACTCTAAGGGGCATAACCCAACTAAACACTGAAGATGTGCCAGCAAAACACATCAGAGGGCTGAATAATGCACATGTACGGATGTGACAGTTCAATGTGAACACCATAATTAGCTTAGGCTTCCACATATCGCATTTATTTTCATTTGATTGACTGAGAAGAGCTGAGGCACTTCTTCACTGACCGTTTGGATAAAGTAGTTGGAGATGTCTTAACCATAAAGAGTGTATTTATATTCACAGATAACAGCACATCTCACCATCGTATCATGCAGTCTTTTGTCCAGGCCTGTAACACATTGATCAGGTCCATACATGGTTTTGTTTGACTCATCTATCTGTGTGTATTTTCAAACTAGATGCGTCACTGCCAGTATACACTTCCCTCACTGTGGAGATTCTGTTACTTCCAGCTGTGCTGCTGCAGTGCTTATCTGATTCCCAGCTGATAAGATGTGTGTGTGTGTGTGTGTGTGTGTGTGTGTGTGTGTGTGAGACAGAGACGTTTCAGTTGGCCTTCAGGCAATGATTGGTTAGCCAGAATGATTCGCGTCTGTGTTTTATTGCTGTGGGCACTGCTCCCAGAGAACAGAAAGTGTGTGTGTGTGTGTGTGTGTGTG
Organism: Apogon hyalosoma; assembly: GCA_037367295.1. NCBI lineage: Eukaryota > Metazoa > Chordata > Actinopteri > Kurtiformes > Apogonidae > Apogon > Apogon hyalosoma. The sequence goes on along the minus strand of JAPQRP010000024.1, from coordinate 29,619,316 downwards.
TGCATGCGTGCGTGCGTGTGTGTGTGTGTGTGTGTGTATGCACCTTTACCATGTGTGTGTTCATGCCTCTATGTTTGTGTATGTGCCATGTTTAAGATATCAAGATACCAAGCAGCCCTCTTCTGGACCTCCCTGCCCACTTCGTACTAGGTTACAACTTTCTCCTTTTAAGGGAAATTCTCTCATTATTCTTATGTTTATGAAACACCGTTTGTTAAGGAAGTTCATTCGGTTAATTTGCCAGGAGTGGCTAAGCTGTGCTAACAGTGTTACCAGCCCTAAAAGCTCATAAAAATGAGTAACATCGTTGGCTCTATGGAAACAGGTTTGACTATTGTTACCCTCGGCCCTCCCCTCAGGGTGTTGTCATCAGTTCGTCGTCTGTCCGTCTGTCTTGTCTGTCCGTATGTGCAAAATCTTTGGTGTGCAAGAGTGGTTTTCAATGGGGGGGGGCAGATAGTCAGTGATAAGGTGAGAGAAGCTCACTTTCACTTTCTCGCAGCTTAAAGGGGTCACATTTAGCCAAACCCACTTTTATTAGTCTTTGGTTCATTTATTTGTGTATTTGGACCCTAATAGTTCATACAGTTTGAATTTGAACCCTCCAGGTGCTGCAAAGCTATCTTTATATTCATGCTGGCAAAAATCGAGTTTCAATTCCTTCTTAATTTGTTACGTTTATAAGTAGTTACGTCACGACATTTGCACATTTAAGGTCCAGACTTCCGACCAACATTTCTCCGAGTACGACATAATTGTTTATCAGCAGTAGCGGTTGTAGTGAAAACTGAAAACATGTCCAAACTTGGAGCCGATTACCAAAAATGTTCAGTTGTTGGCTGAACGGGACAGAGCAGCACAGTCAACAACCTGGAGGGGGCGGGGCCTGAAGTGGCTCATTTGTATTTAAAGGGCCAGCGCTCAAAACGACCTTTCTGGTGTCATTACTCAGAAACAGAGTTGAAGATGAACCTGTAGAGCTGAATTAATGAAGAAGTCAGACCCAAGCAGAGCATTTACAGTTTATGTAGACCACAGGGACATGTTTTAAAATTCATAATTCCATTTAAAAAAGCAAAGTATCACTCCTTTGAGGCCGTGGGTTTTCAAGTGCATGCATGTTATGTTTTTATATCAGGCTATTGGTTGAAATTAATGTTTTAAAATGAATTCAATCTGTCATCGGATCATTACACTGTAGTGATAATCATGTCCGGCTAAAGGTCACTACGCGCTACGCTGAGTTCTGTTCATTGTTGCTCAGTTTGGCTAGGTGATCATCATCTTCATGTTTTGTTTTTTTTCCTCTTTTTGGCTCCGATCTTCCAGGTTAATGGCTCAGCTTAATCATGTTTGGTTACAGCCTCATATTTTTGGAAAAATCTTTCTGTTGACATGAGCTTGTGGCTCCTAGAATATATTTGGATTTTTATCTGTATTTATCTTTTATTCAAGTTTTTCTTTTTTTATTTTTATTATGTATATTTATCCCTTTATATAAAGACTGTCATTGTTCCTGTTGTGCACTGAGCCATTGCATCGTAATTTCATTTTGATGCAAATCTTAATGACAAATAAAGTATGTCTAAGTCTAATTTCAGGGTTATTGTTTAACTTTTGTATTGCTTTTGCTTAAAACTTTTTTAACACTGTTTTGCTCATTACCTATATATACTACATATGCTATACTATATACTGCACTCTGATGTTTTTTCCATCTATATTCAGTTTTGAAGCGGCGTTTTACAATCGCATATGACTACACACCCAAATGAGTGTTAAAACTCTCCTGTGGATGTACTGCTCTTCCTCTTCCTACTGTCTTTGTAAATCACACCAAGCATTTATGTCATGTTCTGATAGCCTTCATGATTCTCAACCAGCTGTTTATGTGGCCTGACTCTCCATCCACCTCCATCTTCCATCACCTCCACGTCCTCAGTCTTAACATATTTTCTCTTCGTCTACTCTCCCATGTCTCTCAGAGCCTCAGTCGTGCATTTCTCTTCCTGTCAACAGCTAATTGGTTGACCCCCCCAGGGCATCCTGTGTCACCCTGCACCACAAAATTGGCTAATATGCACTCTGCCATTGATGTCATCTGTCAATGGCTGACAAATCACGCTTTTTAACATCATATAAGTCTTAATGCCCGTTCGTGTCATCTCTGCAAACACTCTGGGGATACTTTTTACATTATTCCCTGCAGAGTTTGTGATAAAAGCGTTTTGCCTTTTACATTTCGTCTCATATCTAAATGCTTCAGTTCAGTGTTGCGTCAAGAGCAGACTTTACTGTACTGCAGCTTCCTCCATTAGAGACTAAGGAGAACAATTTGCATCATGTGTCTGTTGATAACAGAGAAGAAATGTGTTTTTCCCTTTGTTCCTTTTTTCTGTTCTGCTGTATCATTCTGAAGCAACAAGCTGCACAAAGCAGCACACAGGTGGGAGGAAGAAAAAAATCACTAGCACAACATAAATATTATTCAGAGTTTCTGGGAAGCATTTCTCTCATGTCGATGGAATTGCACTCTTGAATCTTTGCCAGCATGCTGTTCTCCCCCAACCACCTCCTCCCCTCCCTCCCTCTTTTCCTTTTACTCCCTCTCTCCCCCTCACCTCAGAACAAGTCTTAATTTGTCAGGAATATTGCTGTTGCGCGCCGACATTTGCCGGGCTGCAGCGAATTATGGGAGCCGGGGCCCGCTGCCATGCGATTGGCTCACGGGATGATGTGCCGGCGCTCAAACCTCTCCCTCAGTTTGGCTTGTTTAAACACACAAACACACGCTCCGATCCGCCCCCGGCGTTCAGAACTGTCAGGTAGAATTCTTCGGCAAGTGCAGTCACACTCGTTCCAGTTTTTACAGTGTCGGAGAGCTGGAAAGGTTGGGATGAGTGATTGCTAGTCGCTCAAGGCTGAACACTCCACATAGTTACACAGTGTGGGCCTTAGAGGGGCTGCAGGATGCAAGCAACTGCTCGGCCTCTAACACTCCCTAATCTGTGACAAATCTAGGTTTTGAGGAACGGCGCTGAGCACAAGGGGAGATATGCTCTGTATTTGTTAGAGGTTTAGGTTTGGATAGGCATATGATTTGTGTGAAGTGTGCCTCAGGGGAGTATACTGACAGGTGTATGTATGTGTGTGTGTGTGTGTGTGTGTGTGTGTGTGTGTGTGTGTGTGTGTGTGTGTGTGTGTGTGTGTGTGTGTGTGTGTAGGTGTGTGTGTGTGCGTGTGTGTGTGTGTGTGTGTGTGTGCGCACTTGAACTGAAACAGCATATGGGGGCTCTGTTTTTTGTAAGAGGGAAGCAAGCCTTGGCTTTCTCTAACCAGCACTATACAACTACCAAGAGAGACGTAATCCTACCTTCTCTCTCTCTCTCTCTCTCTCCCCCTCACTCTCTCTCTCTGGCACTCTCAGTTTCCCCGTCCCTCCCCTTCTTCCTCCCTCTCTCTCCCCCAGGCCTCTCTTATGAAGTGAGAGGCCAAACACAGGCCCAGAGTGCCGGATCAGGCTCCTTCTATCGATTGACTTTATTTATGTGTTTGTTTATTTATTTAAAAGGCCCTGAACCTCTCGGTCCCTGAGGTGTACTTAGGTACCGCACACACACACACACACACACACACACACGCACACACACACCCACACACACACACACACACACACACACTCTCTTATTGGACAGCGCACACACACTAATTCCTCCTGCTCCTATGTTTAGCAGCCGTTGTTTTTTTTTTTTGTTTTTTTTTTTTTTGCTTTGTCACTGCTGGGTGTAACGTGTCGTCACTGCAGTAAATAAGTGTGACATTAGCTCATATGTGCGCACATGTCTTGAGTCCTGTATTTAGAAACATAACATAGAGCAGCTCATAACAGGAGAACAATTAACAGTATATTACTGTTGCAACAGAGATGATATTGTTAAATATAATAAGTGAGATATTCTAGTGACTAGTAGTGAAACCTATTCATGGCAATACTATTTTATTTCATTATTATTATTACTTTACTGGGTCATAATGGATTGAGGGAGAATATTATTGTCTATGATTATTTAATTTAATTTAGTTTTATTCTATTTTGATTGTAATAATGCACTTTATTTGGTAATCTAATAATAAAGCATCACAGCTGCCACCATATAAAGTACCAATTTCACAATTTTGAGCAGAATGACCATATGAAGACATGAACATACCTGGTTTGTGTTTAAATAAAATCTGTTGTCCACATCATAATCCAAATCAGATCCAAATAAGTTTTCTACAGGCAGGGTACAATGCAGGGTTTGTCGGTTGCTGTTTGTGAAAACACCTTCAGAGTTGGCAGCTCCTCCCTGCTTGACAAAAAACAGTTGAGTGACCTAGAAAGGGAATTAGCAACAATGACAATGAAGCAATGAAACCGGGAAATCAAACATTATATTCAAAATGATTCATAGCCACTGCGTATTACGAAACAATACATACAACCGCACCTTCATGCAAATCTATGAGCAGATAATATGTGAATTCAGCCAAAAACACACACTTTAACATGTCTGCTGTGGTCTGTCTGCTCTGTGGTACACACACACACACAAACCCGCAATAGGCCAAATCCACCCTCACACTGTGCAACAGTGTTACACTGCAAAAATCAAAATATTTTTCTTGTCAAAATATCTCATCACACTTAAAATAAGACATAATCACATAAAGAGTAACTTTTCAGTGAGATATAATAACTTAGTTTTAGACAAATAGATCTTGAAAATCTTATTTCAAGAAATCTTACCAAGATCATTTTCATTTGTTCCACTGGCAGATTTTTTTGCTTGAATTAAGCAAAAAAAAAAAAAAATCTTGAATTAAGCAAAAAAATCTGCCAGTGGAACAAATGAAAATTATAATGGTAAGATTTCTTGAAATAAGATTTTAAAGA
>JAPQRP010000024.1:29582358-29594411 GCA_037367295.1 Apogon hyalosoma | reverse complement strand
TTTAGGTGATTATGTCTTATTTTAAGTGTGATGAGATATTTTGACTAGAAATGAGAAAAATACACTTGGTAAGATTATGATTTTTGCAGTGTATAGCATAACTTAAAATTTTAGTGCGACATAATTAAATTTAATATAGATTTGGAGTAAATCCTGAGGTGTAAAGAGAGGTTTAAATAGAACTTTTCTTCATTTTAAGCTGGGTTTAACATAGTAGCATATAACATTTTACATTTACGCAGTGATTCAATCAGGTTTATTAATTCATCCATGTCGATGCCTCCCAGGCTGCTTTTATCACTTCGTTTTAAGCGCTTTATTCTTTACTTACATTTTACAGCTGCTGTGAAAAAGACACCAGGTTATTATGAAGCTCATGATATTCAGCACCTCGAGCCCAGATGCTGCAGATACCCTTTAAGTTAATCTGCTTCGAATGAGTGTTTATATGAGGTCAGCTCATTCGGTGTAAGTGCCTAATAAGCTCATTAGATGGTATAAACACAGTCCATGCATTGTCTTTGTGCTGGGGCTGACTCACTGTTGGATGGGTCCGGTTTGTAGCGTCGTGCTAGCGCAGTCTGATGGAACATGTCGGAGGAGGAGGTGGTGCAGATGGATGAATGATCCCCTTGTTACTGTGATCAAAGACTGATGACACAACTCAGTGTTACTTTATTTATTTCTCTCTTTGGTTTTGTTTTTCTTCCCTCTCTTCCTTCCTGTCCCACTCTGCCATTCCTCCAGAACAACATGACAGGATAAATGTGCATGTGCGAAAAAAGATACCGAAGGTGTCGGTGCGAATGTGTGTGTCCCCCCCCTCTGTGTGTGTGTGTGTTTATATAAAGTTTGCCCATTCCTGTGCATGTGCCTGCCTGCTGGTGGGTGTGTGTGTGTGTGTGGTCTCTCCGTGTGTCATTTGCCCCTCGCTCTGGCACCGTCGTTCATTTCCTCCCGCTATAACTTCCTGCGTGAGCCGATTGAGTATTTCCAGTGGCAACACTGACACTCACATCATCACTCCCGAGCCTCCTTCCATCCCTCTACTCTTCTTTCCAAGTTTGCTCCATCCATCTATCCGTGCAGGACTGCCAGACCACAGCCCGTCTCATTCATTAATCATCAGCAGTGAGAAGGAACAAGGGAGCAGTCAGATGAGAGAAAGGAAACAAGTGCAGGAGATTAGAGGTTAAAGATGAAACCTAAACCTCTAGAAAATCCAATGACATGATGCTGATAATTAAAATGTGTCCGCTTGCTTTTCAGATCCCGTTTTCACTGGTGCAGTTTCCACTTTGGGAATATTTAAAGGTACGTATCTGATCTTTCGTTCCTCTAGCTTGCTTTAGTCTTTTTTTTTTATTATCCATATATTTAATCCTTTCCCTCTCTTCTTTTACTCTCCCCAAAAACTCCACCACCACAGCTCAGAACCATCATTTACAGCGATTATTCGCAGTGATAAATCTGTGGAAAAGCTATAATCGTGTGCTTGCGCTCTGACACATTTACAGCAGGCTCACCCTCTGCATTCCCTTGTATCATTGTGGCAGGAGAAAATGGGACTTCGCACCCTGGTTTTAATGGGTTGTCACGACTATCATCAAATCAGCCTCCAATTTATCATGACCTCCGAGCATTTCCAGTCCTGTATAACGGCCTCTTTTTAGCTTTCTCATCTCTTTCTTAATGCCTCTCCTTTCTTTTTTTTCCCCCTCCCTCTTATGTCTCACCCTATCTCTCTTTTCATTGCTTGGCCCCTGAACACATAAAAAAAGCTGTTTCTCTTTGAAAAGACGCATTTGTTGGAGTGACATCATGTCTCAAGAGAGGCGAGAGGCGGACAGTCAAACGTTTCATCAATGTTAGGAGCTAACGGCCGAGCTAAGTCGAACAATAAGCGGCACAGCTGTGTGTACGTGTGTGTGTGCGTGTGTCATTTGTGAGAGTTAGATTCTGTCGTTCACAAGTGTCTCTTTGTCCTGCAGTCAAAGGCCCTCTCTCTCTCCAGGCCATCTGGACACGTCCGTTGGCGGAGAGCTGGACTACTGCTGGAATCTGGACTCCTCTCCTCTCTCGCTGTTCTCCCAGATGTACAGTCCAGTCTTCCTCTAAATTAGCGTGGCACGGCAATAGCTAATGAGGTGTTTCCCCAGTTATAGCCGATACACGCCGGCCAAAAGAAAACGCAACTATTTGCAAGCAAACAGGGTTTTTATGGCCGTGCCTTTAGAGTGACCACCTGGACGGTTCGGAGGTTTTCATAAACAGAGTAAAAAAGAATAACAGGATTTAGGCCCAAAAATGCCAGTGTGAAGGAATTCAAGAGCGTGTATGTGTGTGGCACGATCTCCCATCTGCTCTGTGGGATAGTAATGTGCTGCGTTATGACCTTTTTCTTTATATTTCTCTCCGAGCCAACACAGCTGTCAGTGAGAGAATCAGAAAGGGAAAAGGGAAGAAAACCAACCAACAGCAGTCGGAGATGGAATGAGCAGCCAGAACCTCTCATAAAGTGCATTAAGTTCAACTGGCCGTTTGATTTTTGGGATGTACACTCAGGGCCTGTCCCAAAGTCCCTCCTTGGCAACTAGCACTCATTTTAGGAGTCCACTTCGGAACAGAGTCGCAAGTGGTAGGGATTCAAAAATATCAACCAACGCAATGGGACACCCACGTCATCAATAAGTGACGAGGTCGCGTATAGGACGAGGCAAAAGTTTTGGTTCTAACTCAACATATGTTTTCGTTTTGCAATAAACAAAGATGTACCATCAGATTTGCAAAGAAGATTGCAGCCGTTTGAAACGAAAACTTACATTTGTGCGATTCCTTTCCAGCTCCGGTTGCCATTTTTAAAACGGGGATGCGGGAAAAACGGAAGTGTTCGCAAAGCATTATGGGCGGCAAATTCTTCCCCTCTGTCTCAAGCAACCATTGCGAGTCTGCATCCAAGCTGATTCCATCCAAAGGGATAGATGATGGGCAGAACGTCCACTCTCCCTCAATGCTAAAGAGAAATGGGACCCCCTACGCTCTGAAACAGGACTCCAAACATAGGGATAGGGACGAAATGTAGGGCAAAGGGGGGACTTTGGGACAGGCCCTTAGAAAAAGGGGCACTTCAGCCAGGAAAGTCAAGGGATTTGATGAATTCATTGTGCAAGTCACAGGGTGTTTTGCACATGGGTCACTTCTAATTTCCACAGTAGACTTCACTATCCAATATGGATTATTGTCATAGTTCTCACACATTTATTTCACAATGTAGTGGTTTTTTGAACACACTTGTTTTTCCCAACAGCGACCCCAAATGTAGGATCGGCTGTAAAGTTTACCCCATCTGCTCTAACCTCAAAAACAACATTAGGAAAACAGGAGGGTGTAACACTTACGTTATGACAGAACACCAAGAGAGAGCCACAAAGAATTCAGTGAATTTTGGGTTGAAGGCACGACGGGAAGTCAAGATTTAATGAGAAGCAATTGCAGTGTCTCTGTGTAAAAAAAGAAAAAAATAATAATAAAGGCTGAGATGCAACATACCGACACATACACAGGCCCACAGACCCACCACCAACACCCCTTTCCTGTGGGAAGTCGCCCAGGTGCAGAGGCTGACCCTGACACACAGGTTCAGAGGTCAAAAAGTTTGTTTTCCCAGGTTTAGGCCTTATTATTTATTCATGAAACGGAGAGGAAAGGGAGGGAGCGATTCAGAGAGACAGAGAGGAATCCCCCAGCGAGAGGGCTTTGATGTAGAAAACAAAATCTCCTTTTTAATCTCTGCTTTAATGGAATACACATGACGCATCCACAGCCTGTACACACTGTCTGCTCTCTTTGCTCTGTCCCATCCTCTGTGCGTTTACTTGTTTGTGTTTGCATGTGTTGTGCATGCGCCGAGGTACACATGGTTTTTGTGATGTCCACATGTGTGTGAGATAGGAGGAGGAGAGTGAGATAACATGCAACAGATTAAACTCGCAAGGGGGGAACGGACAAAAGAAAATATTAGTAATCGCTCCATGCTGTTGCTCAATTGCTCTCCCTGAGAAGTAATCATACCTTGCAGAGCCCGAGGCGGCCCAGCTGTCCACATGCATTTTGTACAAAGACTAACCTCGCATAGGCCGTCGGGCTCTTCATCGCTTTGCTGAAACTGTGGGCGGAGAAAAAAAAAGAGAGACACAGAGTTCCTTCTCAACACAAAAACATCAGGTGGTTTCAGTCAGTAGCTGCTACATCTGAGTAAGCAAGCCAGTAATTCCCGAAATGCAAACAGAGGTGATATCAAATATGGATTTTCTTCAGATTCATCTTGATTTCATTTTCTCTAATCGTTTAATTTGTGTCAACAAAATCCAGGGCAGTGCGCTTTCTCTAAATTACTACGAAGTCTTTTGGACTAAACTTTAAAAACAAACGTATTCAATTCCCTATTTTATCAATAAAATACATCTAGTTTACTGTCATTTTACATTTGTTTATTTCAGTGATTGCAGTCCATCGCAATATGATGAATGGCAATCTTTTCAACTCACTCAGTGAATAGTTGATGAAAAGCCGTTGCTGTCATTTTGCATCCAGTTGCATTTTGTTGACACACCAGATTGCAATTACAGCGTAAGGAAAAAAGAAAACAGGATTTATTGCAGAGTTGTTAGATTGCAAATTGAGAAAACCATGTTAGTGATCTTAGATTTTATACATACATGTCCTTGCTATTGTACTGGACTTAAAGTTTCAGTTTTTAAGTTGTAGATTGCATTAAATAACCCGCCCTGACCTACCCTACGGTGGCTGCTTAAAAAACACCAAAGATCCTCACAGTTTTTGGCTTTGCTCTGATTAGCTAAAGTCCTATTCAGACAGGATTAGTTTTACATAGGTACGGGAGGTAAAGTAATAATTGCCAGAGATTTTAGTCCTGTCCGAATGTGCAATTTTAATAATCATTACTGCACGATGTCACTAAAGATTACCGCGACTTTTCCTTCAGAGAAAATGACCCCAAGTAATACTAATCCCGTGCGAACTGACCAGTAGTTAATGTGTGTAGATATTACGTCATATCCTGTTTACAAGTGGTTTTTCGTGGATTTTTAAGCATGGAGGCTGTTGAAGAAGCACTCAGTTTTCCAGTAGGCAGTCGGACAAGTGCGTGTGAACCCTCGCGTCACCCCAAAATCTCTGGTTTCGTTTCTTTTGCAGCAACGCAAAGCATCTGTGGCACACGTAGTCATTTAATAAAGGTACTGTTCACATACCACAAATGTGTAAACAAGTGCATTTAATGACAATCTATAGCATAAATATGGGAACAACTGGGTTGAGACACAGACACTGAAGTGCCTGTCGGGTTCAGGTTCGGGTCGGGTTTGGATGCAGCTGTGTTGGGCACGGATCGGGTTCAGACAGAAATATACGGCCCGAGTCAGGCTCTACTTCGGACACTCAAGCCTAATCGGAAAGCAACGTCATATGCACATGACAACAGGAGGGGACGGTGGTGCGTGAATGGATTTACCCCTCCCACTTGTGGTAGTTTTACTGATATTTCTTACCCCGTGTGAATTGTCCATTAGTATTACGGACGTCCTGTGGTAAAGTAGCATTACCCCTCGTGCCCATATAAAACTAATCCAGTCCCAATAGTGCTTAAGAGAATGACTCTTCACACTGAAACATGCACTATACGGACAAAGATATTGAGACATGTCACTCACAGCTGGTAGAACTTCCATTGCTTTTGATATAAATATTATCATGAAATAAAAAATGTCCATTATTCTCAATAATTATCATGATTATTGTCAACTCAGTAAGGTTTTAAGACTGATTTTTCTTTCTGAATGAGAGCTGAAGAAACCAAATGGTAACTTGGGGTTTGAAACGATTATTTATGGTTAAAAATATGTCTCAGAAATCTACAGGTGAAACATTTAAAATAATTAAAATTAAGTTTTGTTTTTTTTTGTTGTTTTTTTTTTTGGGGGGGGGTTGAGTAAAATTAATTAAAAACAAATTCTGATGTATTTTGCAAGTGTTTTAATTGACTTTGTGAACAAAATGAATACTGAAGAGTAAATAAGAATATTATTTTGTAGCTCAATCCATTGGTAGTTATTCAGCGTGTCCGAATACTTTTGTCCATATATATTCGTAGATTATGTAATGTACCATCATGACTGAATGCCACTAAGAAATCCATTCTTTAAAAGATAAGCTTGTGTAGATTTTATTCTTAATATCGTCAGCAAATCCCATAAGAAGGTCAAAACTTCCAACACTTTATCCCGATCAATAAATTCAGCATTTTCTAATCAGTAAATACTGCAGTTGCTTGGGGAGCGTTTACAGCAGCGGATTAATTATCAGTTTTTTGCTACAGGATGGTATCTGAGAGTTAAAAGATGGTTTTGGTCTTCCTGTGGGATTGGCTGACAAAAAAAAATGTTACCCTACAAGCTTATTCTTTAACGCTTTAACAAGGGCAGTGCTTCATTTTATACTTTACAGCATTCAAATTACCGTAACTCCTGTACCGTTTGCGATATCCACAAAATTCAAATGGCACCAGAAAGCTGAGATCCTGCGCTGTTTCAAAGACATCCATACAGGCTAAAAAATGCCTGGGAATAACAAAAAATATGAAGCCACAATATGGATACTGGATGTTCAAGACCAAAAAGCATGTTTGAGCAGATGTAAAATAGTTGAAAGTTTATGTCTGCAATCTCAAAAAGTTTCATTATGGACATTTACAGTTGTTTCCAATAATATGTTAAAAAACTTCAAGTCGTTTTTTTTTTTCTTTTTTACTAAAACACACTGTTTTATGCATTTATTGTTTATAAAAATGATACAGATATTGAAAGTTAAATTCTTCCTGAAAAAAAAGGTGCAAAAGAATTGGCAAAAAAATACATTTTCTGCCACTTTTATTACGAAGAAAACGTGAATACACCTAGGCGGCCTCTTATAATCGCAGTCCTAAAAGGGTTTCACTGATTTTGTTTATTTCAGTTTAACAGTACGTTGGTGTAAAGACGTCCTGTAGCGTTAAAACATCAGTGGCAGATTTCTACCTGCTTCTGGCTTCAGACCGCTGGTAAAACTTAGTTACAGACCCACAACAACATGATGGCTTCCAGACAAGAAGTGTAAAACTTTTACATGATAGCGACGGAGCGCTGCTACATGGTCTCTTTTGCCCCTGTTGCCCCGTCTCAGTTCTTGGGAAACAAGTAGCATGACATCACTGGGGAGAAAAGGCAACACAAAAATAGCCAGTTCCCAGCCGCCGTGCTGGACCTCATACCAGACCAAGGTTCACAATGTGTTTTCAATGTGTCTGATATCTCCACTAACTACAGTTTCTCTCTCTCTCTTTTGTCTCTCTCCCTCTCTCTTTTTTTCTCACTCTTTCATCATCCTTCGCTATCGTCAACGCTCTCTTTCTCTCTTGACAATTCTTTCTCTTTCTCCCAGACTCTGTGGTCGTGGAGGCAAGGTCACACGCTCTACTCTTGGCAGGCTGCAGTGTGCGGAGCTTTTGCAGGTGCAGGGGATTATATGCTGCTTTGGGAAAGAGGCAGAGAGGGAAATGGAAGGGGGGAGGGAGGGGGGGAGGGAGGGACGGATGGTTCAGTGGATGGATGGTTTGGGTGAATCGATGGCCAGCAGGGCAGGACAAGTTTACCAGGAGCCACATTCTTATAGGATTCCACAAAGGTGAGCTCAGCTGCCGTATCTTATCCTCACCTGTGCTGCACATTTGCAGAGTAAAGCAGGGTGAATGTGCAGGTCTTGAAAGTCTTAAAAAGTATGGCATTTTGAAACACTGTTTTCCCGACCTTGAAAATCTGGAATTTTGTGTGAACGTCTTAAAGGAGTGATATTTTGTTTTTTTTAAATGGAATTATGCATTTTAAAACATTTCCCTGTGGTCTACATAAACTGTAAATGCCATGTTTGGGTCTGAATTCTTCATTAATTCAACTCCACAGGTCCATCTTCAACCCTATTTATGAGAAATGACGCCAGAAACGTTGTTTTGAGCGCTGGCCCTTTAAATTCAAAAGACCCACTTCATACCCCAGGTTGTTGACCTGCTTTCTGTCCCGTTCGGCCACTTGAGTTTGTTAATACAACCAACAACTGAACATTTTAGGTAATCAGCTTGAAGTTTGGACATATTTTCAGTTTTCACTACAACTACTGCTGCTGACAAACAGTTATGTTATTCTCGGAGAAATGTTCGTCAGAAATCTTGACCTTATATGTGCAAATGTCGTGACATAACTAGTTGTAAAATGTAACAAATTAAGAAGGAAGAGAAACAGGTTGTAGAAATCCCCTCGATTTTTGCTGGAATGAATATAAAGATAGTTTTGTAACACCTGGAGGGTTCAAATTCAAACTTTATGAACTATTAGGGTCCAAATATACAAATAAATGAACCAAAGACGAATAAAAGTGGGTTTAGCAAAATATGACCCCTTTAATAAAGTATGGAAAAAAGTTTCTCTTATAGTCAAATTTTAGAGTATGCTCAAAGGCACATAATCTTGAAAGATAAGAAATATATGAGAAAAGGATCTTAAAAAACAATATGATTTCACTGCCTGGTCGGTACTGGAATGATTCCAATGAAATTTGTTTTTGCACTTTTATGATTTTCATATTTATCGAAAGAATTTCTGTCAGTAAAACAATTTACTGCGAATTATACGTTCATTCATTTATTAAAATGAGCTTTTCAACTACCAGGGTTCCCGTGGTGTCTAAAAAAGTCAAATCTGCATTTAATACCTTAAAAAAAGACGTTAAAAGGTATTAAATTTGATATGGTAGGTCTTAAGTGTTGCCATAAACTTGTTGGCTGTATTGTGTTAAAATATGTCTGTTGAATGTCCAAACTGCAAAGAAAGTAATGTTATTTTATTCAGCTCCACCCACTCCAACCTAACAACTTCTATTGAAATTAGGAACTAAATATTGCTAACCTTGCAGCCCCCGGTAAGAAGTGACTCAGAACAGTGGGAATCAAGGTGATGGACTAAGAATGAGTCACAAATTTTTTTGCCAGTATGGTCATGAAATAGGCATTAAATTTTTCTTAAGTCTTAAATTCAGCCTGTAGAGACCTGTAGAGAACCCTGTACTACACACAACAGGTACAATCTCAGCCAAAAAAGTAGGCACACAAGTATAAAAGTACATAAAATCAGTCTTGGGGGTGAAAAAAATAGCAGTTTTGAAAATGTCTGGAAAAAGTTTGCAATTTTTATTTAGATAAAGAGCAAGCACCCTGGTAAACAACAAACAACCCTTGTCATTTTAAATATTGTTACCAAACAGCACTACATTGGAAATCCTCTATACGTTCTGCTTGCATTATTGTCATAACGGCAACAGAAAGTCAAACCAAAGCAGACTTTATGGTTGTGTCTCTGCTTGGCTGAGTATCAGGGGAGAGACAGTGGAGGGATGAGAGGGGCCGGGTCCCGGGTATGGGCCCCTGCAGCTGTGCGACCTCCTGAGCACTGGAGCCTGAAGCCCTTTTAAAAGAGGGAGAGGGAAAGATGGGAAAGGGAGTGGACTGCAAACAAGACGAGCAGGATGAAGGAAAATACAGCAACTAGTGTGAATCAAAACAGTGGATTCAACACAATGGATTCATGCTACAAGTTAACATCAATTTCTCGATTATCCAGAGTCAATAAGGAGTCCGATTTCAACATAAACATATTAAATCTTTCTCACAGCTCTCTTTAGGCCTTAAATGTATCAACAGCTCTATCGCAGCCTCTTTATTTTTCTAATTATACCTCTCCTCAGGACTGTGTGGGTGTGTACAGCATCGTTGACTGACATCTCTCATGACTATCCTGTTAGGGCAGGGCAACTTGCACCTGTATTTGTCATATTGGCACCTTGAGCTTAGTTATTATCACACGTAATTACAGCATGGCTTCATTCAACCTCAGCATGAGAACGCCAGTGTCAGTCAGCTGGAACTGAAATTTAAATTTTAGAGTTGAATATAGATCAATGAATTGGGTTGGAATATTTTTATAGCTCTACAGTGGCAATAATTTAACAATGTGATGTGTGCTGTGAAACGGGATACGATTCAATATAGTTTGATACGAAAAGCAAGACATTAAACTGCAATTACTGACCCTTCGCACTGACGTCACATTTATCACGTGACTAGGGGTCCGGCGCCATAGTGGACGGCACAAGCGACACAGCAATCAAACGAACGAGCCACGGATGATTTTAAGCGATGGCCAAAAGCACTGAAAATAATGTTTTAGAGTTGTCCTGCGAAATGACTCACCTGGCAGGACGGCACAAAGAACCCTATTTGGAGAAGCTAGCGATACTAGCGGGGCTAGCTACCGACCCATACCTTCTCCCTTCCGATGTGTTTAAGCATCTGTTAAAACCCTCCAGTCTACCGGAGTTTAATGCACAGGATCTGAACCATTATGTTATAAATGGAGTGTCCCCATACACAGGTGCTGATCTAAAAGGAGACAAACGTTAGCTAGTTAGCTGTGTATGGGGACATTTCATTTATAACATAATGGTACAGATCGTGTGCATTAAACTCCGGTAGACTGGAGAATTTTACTAGATCTGTAAACACATCGGGAGGGAGAAGGTATGGGTCGGTAGCTAGCCCTGCTATCGCTAGCTTCAATATTAGCTCTGTTGTAGTGGCTGCCTTTCTACCAGCTCCACTATGTTATATGTCATACTGTTATTGTCATTATGCTGCGCCGTATGTTATAGTGGTCGAACTTTACATATTACTGTGTGTAGATAGAAAGGCAGGCAATTACCAAAGTAGTCCCACAGGGCTTTGGTCTAGTACCCTCCACTATTGTTCTGAAATAAGGGAAATAGGTGGTTCTGGGTTGTTTGGCAAATTTTTGGTTGTCGCTGTTTGCAGATGCAAATAGGGGTTAGGAGAGATGTTGCTTTGGTGGAACGTGCACAAGATTTGGAGTATTTTCTGATTTGAAAATGACTAAAACCCTACAAAACAAAACAGCACATGTCTTTGCTAAACCTTGGCATTTTTTGGGTGTAGTTGTAACATGGAGGTTGTTGTTTCTCATGTAACAAGGGTGACCACAAACTGATAATTCTGCTCCTGCACAATGGAAATAGCCATCCTTTTTCTCATTTCCTGAACGCCTGGCAATTACCAAAGAAAGAGCTGCAGAAAAAAGTCAAAATGTTGTTGCAGACATTGAACTTGTGCTCCACAATATCTTTAAACTGGAGTTGAAATTGAAGGGATGGGGGGGTCAAACTGATATAATACACTGTTAACCTCAAGAACTCTAGCTCTGAAAAAAAAAAAGTATCACATCATTTATCTTTCCACCCAATCTGCACCTTGTACGTGACGAAAAAGCAGAACCGCAATCAAAATACATATTCCAGAAGAACAACAGTCCACAAACCAGTCTTTGGAGCAATTGTTGGACAGTTGCAGCTTTCAGTCTATAACTCTTACAGCACTACAACGCGCCAGACAGGACAGGAAGATTGAGGTTAGCTGCTCCAGGGGCAATGCAGTGGTGGAAGTGGAAGCTGGGGGGGGGGTGGGGGGTGGGGTGGTGTAGTAGAGCTTACAGCACCCCAAGGAGCTGAGACCTAGACCAGGAGATGTTGGAGCAGGGGCAAACTGAGACAAAAGGAATGAAAATATGTATGATGAGATAAAGACAAAAAGTGGAGGTAATTTTGGGAAAAGGAAAAGACCATAACAACTCACATAAAGCCTATAAACCAGTAATGATGGTCTTAAATCTAAATACTGTGAATGGTTGTATTCAGTGTATAGTAATCAGAACACTACAGATAAAGTATACTGAGCAAAGTCTTGATTGGGAAATTGAAGAAAGTATGTAATGGTACGCAGCAGTTGGTGGTGGAGTGAAGTTGAGTTTAAAAACAATTCTTTTACTTTTAAAATACAAGTATGTTGACCCTTTAGGTGCCAGAGGTTTATAAATATATGT
>JAPQRP010000024.1:29536371-29549871 GCA_037367295.1 Apogon hyalosoma | reverse complement strand
ACCACAATGAACATTTGACAGATAAACAGTACCACAGTGCTTCAGTTTCACAGTTTGTCTTTTATGGATTGTGATTGTCTCTCTCAACTCACCAATATTTTTTATTAGTAAGTTTTTATTTTTATCATTTACTAGAAATTTCAAGCAACCCCATTTGAATTCCAGGCGACCCCAGATGGGGTCTTGACCCCAAGGTTGAAAAACACTGCTTTATATTCTAAGATCATCATCGTAGAGTCAATTCAGTCTTATATAGCGTCATGATGTGTGATTATCTCAAAGCACTTCACAAATTAAGATCAAGTCCTTAAAAGAATAAAACTCAACAAATCCTCCAGGAGCAAGCCCAAGGCAACACTGGGGAGGAAAAGGTTTTGCTTAACTTTTTCATGCGTAATATTATTTTGAAGCTTCAGTTAAAGCTATGATAGTTGCAATAATTACTCCAAAGTAGCAGCTCAAAAGTATAAAACCAAAATGACAACATGGATTGTTTGATAAATGTATATTTTTTCTACATTATCAGATATTTGGTACGTTTTTAGATTGTTTTCCTAAATTAATTCAGTGTTATCTAAATGGAGAGGGACTTTTGGACACTATGCTACAAATATAATTATTAAAGTTGTGTTTAAGGGAACAGTCGACTGTAATATTTGTATCTCACTCAAAATAATCTGATTATACACGTTATTGTTTGGGAGCAATGATCCCACTCAGTTTTACAATAATTCATGGATGAAAGCGTTAAAGAAGGAAAACCCTCAGACAGAACCGGACTCCAGGTTAGTGGACAGAGAGAGATAAGAATAACAACCAGTACAAACACTGGACAGGATGGAGACCAGAACCAAACATCAAGAACAAACAGAACCAGATACCTGGAGAGAGGAGTGGGAAGAGAGGACGGAGAGGGGAAAACACAATCTATAAGAAAGGGAAGGTGTAAAGTTAATGACTAATAAAGGTGATACATATACATGGGGAGAGGTGGTTGATGCATCAGTGTCTCAGCAGCCTCAGACTACGCAGCTGAAATTAAGGGATGGTTCGGGATCTCCACACACTGTCAAAAAGGAAGGTTTTGAGTCTAGTTTTAAAGGTATAGAGTGCGCCTGTATCACTGTCAACATGTCAAAACACCGGTGTTCAGCTTTATTTTCATCAGTATCAAGAGTCAAAAGCAAAGAAAACAAAGCCTTCATTTTGATACTGATTTCCTGATGAAATCTGCCAAACAGATTATTACAATAAACAGGAAATAGCCCATGTGTGGTGGTACGAACCAGCTTTGAAATCCAGAGGTTCATTATGAAACATACGGCCCGTGGGCTAAAACGGGCCACTGTTATAAGTTGTAATACACATTTAAATGATCAGCTGAGGCGTAATAATGTTAAAACTGTATTTACTTTTCTGAAGACATTTCAGGTTGTTCATGTTTTCCGCTTTTTTTTTTATATAGTTTGGGATAGTTTGTAGTTGTAACCATGTCCATAATGCAGTTTTACTTTTTTTCACCTTAAAACAGAGAGAAAAGTTTAAAGATGACATTATTTATAAGCTGTTATGTTATTATTGTGCTGCTCATATTGGTCTGTATGTCACCACTGACCTAAACTCAGGTCGATACCCCTGACCTACATAAAGGCTAAGTTATAGAGTAATATAGTTTCCCTTCAACTCTTAAAGACCTAGAACTATCTTTGTGGCAACTTCAAATTAATTTATCTCTACAACAATCCTATGGTGATTTATCACCATTATCTTTTGCAATTTCTCCAAAATCCGGTGTTTTGTGACCTACTACTCTTATCAGGGGTCCTAAAATGGCGGACTTTGGTCCAAATTCGGACCGAGACAGGCTTTCATCTGGACCACGAAACCTTCTGACAGAAACAAGATTAAAAAACAAGTTTACCTATTTCTCGTGTTGTTTTGTAATCTAATTGTTTTATTGTTTATCTTATTTTTTATTATTATTATCATTGTTGTTGTTATTGTCTTAGCCTTTTTGAACAGGCACAGAGAGGCCCACTCTGTAGTACTATCTGGGTCCTACACTGTGTGGATGATGGAACCTGTGTGTGTTGGACCGTAGTTCGGTTCTGAAGCCGCAGACGCTGCATAATTAACCATCACTTCACTTTTATCCGTGTACTCTCCGGTAACATTCCGTGTTCCGCTGCACAGTTTGTTTCCGGTCTTCGTGGACTCACCTCGTGACACCTGTACAGGTTTGAGCCCCCCCCCCCCGACTCCTCTTCCGGCCCGCGGTGAGTCAAACAGCAGGCGAATCATAAAACTATCATTATTTTATCCTTATTTTGTGAATTATATCCTTGTAGTTTCGTAAAGGTGTATTTTATTCAGTTATGATGTAAAGCACAGTGACTGATCTGGAGTCAGATTTCTTAGTCACGTGGGCCAGAGCAAAAGAAAGTGAACATCAGCTTTTTTTTTGCTGAAGAACTATTTTATGGAACTGTTTACAAAATGTCAGTATCACTTGAAGAAAAAAGATATAACTGATCATGTAAAGTTAGACTTCTGACATATTTAACTGCACTATTCACTAATAATATTTTTTCTTGCTTTTAAGTCTGTGAATCTGTTGAACTAATTATTCAACAGTACAAGAATATAGAAAGATTATGTACAATCCAAGTATTAGTCAAATATGCTTTGCTATTAGCTGTATATGTCACCTCAGTTGTAATATGTATGTTAGAAAAAAGTTTATTAGCATATCTGTAGTGTTTCAGTTTCAGCAAAGTCTTTTATTTTGACACTGAACAAATTGACAAACTGCTGTCTCCATGTCATAACATTTTGTGCGCATAAAAACGCGTAATGTAAACATTTTTATCCAATATTGATCACTATTAGCCTACACTTTAATATCACAGCTAAAGCCCTGTGTTTCATTTAGTATGTTTTGTACATTTGCGTTGTGAAAAAAAAAAGTTCATTTTGAGTCTCCATGTCATGCAGCTGTAATTTAAAGAAGTGATATTTTGCTTTTTTAAATGGAATTATGCATTTTAAAACATTTCCCTGTGGTCTGCATACACTGTAAATGCTCTGCTTGGGTCTGAATTCTTCATGAATTCAACTCCACAGGTCCATCTTCAACCCTATTTCTGAGTAATGACACCAGAAAGGTAGTTTTGAGCGCTGGCCCTTTAAAAGCAAATTAGCCATTTCAGGCCACACCCCCTCCAGGTTGTTGTTCAACCAACAACTGAACATTTTAGGTAATCACCTCGAAGTTTGGACATATTTTCAGTTTTTACTACAACTGCTGCTGCTGATAAACAGTTACATTGTACTCTGAGAAATGTTCGTCGGAAGTCTTGACCTTATATGTGCAAATGTTGTGACGTAACTAGTTATAAAACGTAACAAATTAAGAAGGAATTAAAACAGGTTGTAGAAATCCACTGGATTTTTGCCAGAATTAATATATAGATAGCTTTGCAGCACCTGGAGGGTTCAAATTCAAACTTTTGGAACTGTTATGGTCCAAATGCACAAATAAATGACTAATAAAAGTGGGTTTAGCAGAATATGACACCTTTAAATTAAATATGACTTTTCCAGCAAAGTGTTACGACAGTGGTAAAACTTTAAAAAATTGGAAATCTCTACTTCTGTTTCTCTTGCTTCACTAAAGGTTTACTTTAGATTTCATACTAGACCAACGTTGTGGTGTCAAAAGTCCTGCCTGTAAATCAGGGGTGTGTACTCAGATTTCTGGTGAAAAACGTAAGAACTTTCTCCTTTCAGTAGATAAATAAACCCTCTGCACAAAGATGACAGTGAGAGCCTGTCCACATGACAACCAAATTATGTCAATCCGCAAAAATGTAATATGGTTTCGGCCTTTCGTCCACATGACATGGCGTTGTCGGTGCCCTGAAATGGTATTGTTGGAGAATGAGTCCCAGAGCGGGAAAATCTCACACCGCCCTCATGTTGCCGTATGACTAGGCAAAACACCACTTTTTGGAAACGATGACACCATAGTACCACGTGACCAGAACAAGAAAACCCACAACGTAATAACAGTGGATTACCGAGTTGTGTTTGTGCTGCTAAGTTTATTAGCACGACTACAACAAAACCTTGTAATGCTGTATCAACTGGACGACCGACAGAGACGCATAAACAGATACAGGCGTCAGATACTTTTAAATCCACCAGTGTCCTGCTAGACGGGCGACCCGGACCCTGCATTCTTCTGTGATTTCAGTGTATCTGCAGCTCTGTGTTTGTGTACAGCGCCACATATAGGTGTGGCATACATATTACACCGATTTAACCCGTTTCCATCTGGACGCTGATATGTGTATGGATGCAAGACTTTTAAAATCTGCAAAAGAAAAATACCACGAGCATTGTCGTCTGGGCGTAGCCTGAACGAACATTGAGAATGTCTTGCTTTTGAGGGAGGGGCTCCAAGACACTGACTTTTACAGTCTTCAGATGTTCTCCAAAGCGAAGGCTGGTGTTATTTAATATTTTTATTCTACCTGTAGCGAATCCCAGAAGTCAACAGTTTGGTTTGTCAGCGTGTGTCCGTCCGTGTCCTCAGTGTTGTCCTTCAGCCTTCAGGACGGAGGCGGCCTGAGGACCTGGTAAATCCTGTCGGGGTACAGGGAGACTTATGGCCTCACAGGTGGGAGTGTTTGTCATGCTACTTGTCACTAGGCTGCTGGACAACAATGGTCCACATGTGATTGGTGGAGGCCGCGGTCGGGGGCATGTCAATCACCCGGTGACAAACATCCATCTGGAATGCACATCGGGGGCAGCCACTGACCCTCAGTCAGCCCTCCTCTCCATAGCAAATATTTTAAACAGCCCGCAGAAGGAAAAAATATGCCTGCTGTCTTTGGAGCTTTAGGGAGCCAGGAGACATTCCTGGTTGGAAGATTAGCTGTGTGTTCAGGCACAAGCTTCTTCACTGCTTTGAAGATCAAGGTCTCTGGATTTCATGTCTTGGTGCATGCCTCATTGGAATTGATGGTTTCTCCATAACCGCTGTGACATGTGAGCATCGCTAAATGCTAACTCAGCTGTTTCAGATACCGTCACAAAAAACATCCTTTCATTCTTTGAGGAATTTAGACGAAACACAGTGTACTAGCAAAATGTGATTTTTTTATTAGACACTTCAATGCCATGTTAGACACTTCACTGTTTTAGCTTTGACATTGGAACAACGGTTTTGCAGTTTTCTTTCAATAAATTACTCAGAACATGAACTGCACCTCACTCCCTCTTGTCCCTTTTTCCTGGAACACAGATTCGTTTCCCGTTGGGGATTTCTGATTGGTCTTGCTGGTAAAATCATCTCTGATAGGTGCTATCAGGTGTAACCAGAGGAGCGTGTCCTCCGGTTTACCTTGATAAGGCCACTGGTAACAGAACACAGTTCAGTTGAAACACATGCAAACATCAGACAATGTAACTATTTAGAAAAGGATTGTGACCCAGTGTATTCAGGGATGGTGACAGGAGCGTCTGACTGCATTCATTTGGTTAGAGCACATTTCACAAGCTTCCCAACTGTTCACAGCGTCGAGCCGCATCTCCAGATAACCTCCAAACACAAAACTTTATTCAGCTGTAGTGACGTGAATACGCTATGATCTGACGTGACAAGGAATACTGGCCGTTTGCTCGGTGGATGTTGAGGCGCATTACAGCAGGAACACAACAGAATTCTCCCTGATTTACCATCTGCCTTAAACTGAAAGCACAGGAGTCGTACAATTAGACGATTGGCCAATTAACAGGAGGTGCTCCTGAGGCAACGCATTACATAAAAACACATCTTTATGTAGTGACTCGACAGAAAGTGATGCATTTTCACTTCATGTAGTAACACTGTTTTGTAATAATTTGCTGCATTTGTTATTACACAACTCACGTGCAATGTATACATTTCTCTGCATTTTGTAGTAAATTATTTGCTACATTACAACTACAATGGAAGACCAAAATCAAACCAAAATGTCAACATTTTACATTTATAATTAACTTCCATAAATATTAAATTGGACCAGTCTTAGTCTAAATGGCAACATAAAAACCAATGTCAACTTATTAAACTCAGTGGAATTGTACTTTTAACAGCTACATTTTGGGAGTTTGAATGTGAAATAGCCAATGCAAAATGTGATTCTTTACAAAAATCAGGAGAAATGAATTCCAAGCTGAGTTCAGTCTGTTTATCATTACTTAATGAACTGAAAACAGAGAACAATAACATGAGGTGTGTTTATGTAGTTGTTCAAATGCACATAAAGATGTCTTGTGTCCATTCGGACAGATCGTTCCTGGCCTTTTCAGCTTTACAGATCAGCACTACAGCTCCAAATAACAGGCAGATGCCACCTTAAAAAAAGGAACTAATTGGATTAAAAGTCCAATGGGAAGAATTGTCTTCCAACCAGTTCAAAGCAGCTTTGCAGTAACTTTAAGTGAAACAGGTAGAAGAGCCTTAATGGTTCAGTATGTACTGATGAATTTACCGTGTCAAAATATGTGGAATGTCACCTCAGACCAAGGAGGGACTTCTGCATCCTATATTCCTACTGGCAGGAAGTATCTGCAATCCTATTATTTATGAAGAATTAAAAGTGCTTTAACTGACCGCCTCCTCCGCATATACCACTCTGAACTGTCCGACTTAGCAAAATAATTTACATCGAAGCTCTTCCTTCATACAATAACAGTGAGTGTGAATTGTGTTTCTGTAAGGCCATGGTTGGCAGCATTTGTCAAAAAACATTCAAGTGCAATCAAGTGTTTGTGATAAAGAGTGTACCAGTATCTCACAAAAAGTCTGTTGATAAATGCTTTTCAAAGTAAGGTTTTGAGTTTTCTTTGATCATGCAATAAGGCACCGCAGCTGAATGTTGGTAAAAGCTGAAAAAGGCTGTTTTTTGTTTTTTTGAAGAAAAATAAAAATACCATCACTCCTTTCTTTGTCATGCACATAAATTCAAATACTCTTTTGTAAAAGTTATATAATATATAATATAAGAAAACTCTTATGTACAGTCAAATGTCCAAAGGTATATTTCTTTTTCCCCTGCACATAGATATACTGTACAAGATTCCCTACATTTACATGCTTCAAATGCAAGTCACATTATTTGGAGCTAGAATTTTTATTGGTCACCTCCCAGGGGAAGGTTTTAATTATGTACAGCTGATACGCTCAGATGGGACGCCACCCACATAAGCTCCACCTTCAATCTCCGGATGCCCCCTCTCTTTAACCCACCCCCTCACCCGGCGCTCCCTTTCAGTCCAGGTCCAGGAGGCTCGGGACCATTCGCCTCGATATGAGGTAGCAGTTTTTTTCCCAGTGCAAAGATAAAAGTCCACTCGGCTACTGTGAGTCCATGTCGTGGGCTTGCGTTTTTTAGGGACAAGTGCCTGCTAATCGCTGGCTCTCCTTAAGGGGGTGCTCTCATTCTGAGAGGCTCTGAGGGCGTGTCCATTGGACAGTAGAGTCTGCCTGAGTTCAGGCTCACAGTCCGTATCGTGGCGGCCGTGGCTCGTCACGCCAGTCAGCTTCACTGGTTTGTGGAAGGACTCGTCCTGTGATGGCGAGCCGGCCGCCGTTTGTCCCGCTCTGGTCACTGCTGAACATGACAGGGAAGGGAAGGGAAACAAGCTGAGTCAATGATGTGACATGTATATAGACAAATATGCATTCAGCTTTAGGATATATAGAGCAGTGGAATGTAAGCACAGTACTGCGTTGACATGTGAAGGTGAGAACTGGTATTTGGAGGCCAACTTCGCTGGTAGAGCTCCACACTAAAGGAACTGAACCCCAGAGCAAGTCCAGACCCGCAGAGTTCCTTCTCAGTATTTTGGGAGAGTTATCCTGAAGGGCTCTGGGCATGTAACTGTGATACACTGTCAGATGCTGGTGGGAGCAGATCCATCAACAATCATCTTCAAGGGCATTTGCCCTGACAAGGGTTCTGAATTACTGATAGTTTCTCCTCGTCTCACCTGATAGAAATAAGATCCTGAGAAAGATTCCAAAGATAGTCTGGGGCTTTATTGTGAGGAGATAACAGGATTTATTGCTTTGGTGTTTTTGTTAGTGGGATAACTGTAGGCACAGGTTGCTAGCATTTGTTCGCCAAAACACGTTCAGAAACATTCAAAGTCAATTTATATGGAAACCTACTTCTGCTACTGGAACAAAGACCATGTAGGTCAAAATATGTAAGATTATTAAAAAAAAAATTGTGTTTTTTTTCCCCAATACTGACTTTGTGTTTTAAAACAATACATACTTAAAACCAGTGTTTCTCAATGGAGGCAGTCCTGCCCTCTAAGGGGGCGCTGGGACACCGTCGGGGAGTTTGGAATGAGAACGCAGAGAAGGGGGCACTGAGACCGAAATGGGGGCATTAGTCAGTATAAGAAGTCAGTATCAATATCAAGCTGCACGTTGTGTCAATGGCAAATCACTGTGTGCCTTGATCAATAAAGTGTCGGAGGGACTCGGTATGTAACCATTGGACCTAGTTAGAGGTGATAACTGATGTGTAATAGGAATAAAATGAACATGTCTGAAAACAAAATGATTCCAACTTTATTGGCAACAGTGTAAATACTTTTTAATACTGACGTGGACTTGATCAATGACAGTGGTGGAAAATACAAATAACTGTCAAAACACTGCTGGTGTAAGCCTTACCTGTTCTATCATGTTGTAACGTGTTGTGGTTTTTTGGAAATGTGGTTCCTTGTATGTCCTTTCGGATCCCGTTAGGGGTCCCGTTGCAGAGGGGGGCTCTGTGTGTCCCTGTGTCCTGCTGTTCCCCTGTGAGACAGTCAGAGTAGGCAGGGGGAACAGACTGCTGCTGGTACTCCAGACCTGCTGCAGGGCTGAAGTCGTGGCTCAGGTAGTCTGGATCTTTGGAGTAGCTGTTACTGTTCTCCATACAATCTGTACACACCACTGCACAATCAAAGCCTGCAGGAAGGGAGAGAGAGAAAATAAATGAATCAGAAACAGAAAATCAACAACTATATGTCAACAGTGCGGTTTGGGAGTCTGCTGTAATTATTTGTGACGCTGAGCAGGCCTTCTCACACAGAGGTGCTCTTTTTATCGTTGCATAATACTCCCGCTCTGCTCATGGGAAGTGGGAGAAACTGTTCAGGAGCGCAAACATTTGGAAGGCCGAGGTGAGAGTGAACTGTCAGGTACCTGTGGTGTCGATGTGTCCATTGGGCTGAGGGCCACCGCCGGCCTCCACACGGATGCACACGTCCTGCCGCTCTGACAGGGTGCCCTGGGAGGACAGGTAGCTGGGCACGTCTGGAGGAACGATGGTCTCATCTGGGACAGATCAAGGAGTGGAGCACATCAGAACCACAACCATGGAAACTCACATGACTTTATTCTTAAACATTTATGAATCGATATATATTTTTTGGTTTTCATTTCACTTTTAAGCCATTTGGTCTCGAATTTTAGCTTGATCTGAACCAAAACTGCAAATGTCATAGTTTTCCAGGCCAACAGTCTGGACTGAACAGCCAGACTTAGTTCCAACAACCCTTGCCTTGGTCCAGATGAAAATGCACAGTTAGATTTGTTTCAACACTTTTTTGGACCAACTACAGGAAGTTACAGTAGGCAATTGTCAGCCATTTAAACAACACAAGAGAAGAACCAGAAGAAGCTATAGTAGCACACAGGGAGTGAAAGAGGTGTTTTTCATAGAAACATGATCTAACTGAGGAATAAAGATGTACTACGAAAATTAATGCAAAAAGTTTAAATGTAATTTCAGGGTAAAGACATGAATTTTCTTGAACTGCCCTTAATACAACTTTTTTTAGTCCCTCCCTTTAGACTAGAACAGATTCAGACTCACCTGTGTTGGTGACACTACACTCCTCACTCTTTTTCCGGGTCTGGTAGATGATACACACCCATACCAGTGATGTCACTACAATACTTGTCACTACAGCTATGACTATAATGCCGATGGTGACCGTTCCTGGGCCTGAAGGTGGCGTGCAGGGGTTGCGGCGTTGAGTCACCACCAGCTGGCTGTGAGCGCGCTCAGTGCCCAGAGTGTTGGACATGAGGCAGGTGTAGCGGCCGGCGTCCTCCAAAGAGGCAGCGCCGATGACCAGCAGCTGGTTCCCTGGGGTGAAGTGGTGCCTTTCAGACGGACGCAGTGGCTGGTCGTTCCGCAGCCAGGTGATGCGGGGCGGTGGGCTGCCCAGGGCTTTGCACTGCAGGGCCACGGTGTCCCCAACCACCACACTGCGATCCTCCAGGTCCTGGGCCAAGTGAGGGGTTTCTGTGGAAGACAGGAGTGAGGCATTTAAAGCTTGTAAAGTGTTGTTATTCTGTGGAAACATGTTCTAGGCCGCTGTTCTCCAGTTACTGATTAATACCGTTTGTTTTCAGTCGGTTATGGGCTGTGACTGATTCAGCTACAGAGGACTGTTCTGATGTCTGAGACTAAGACTGGGAAATGTCTGCTGAAAAAGACAATGTCTACAATGAAACACTGATGGACAATGAGACTGACAGCTGTTAAACTGGACGAATCAAATTCCTAGACTGTAAAAGGGATCAAAGGTTGTAACCTGTAGTATATGCTGTTGTTCTTTTTATCTAAACAAAAGGTGTGATTGAGAATAACTTCATTGTATTAATTAAATTTCTAGCAACATTTTATGTTTTTTATGGCTTTTGTTTATTAATTGGAAGCTGAAGTCCAGTTAATTAACTTACTACTTCAAATGAAATGTGGACTGGGACATAGTAATGGCAAAAATGTGATAATAAATCAGCAGAGAACTAGGCTCTCCACTAGTAGTTACAATGTTAATAATGCACTGATGATATTTTCCCATATTTCCCATGAAATATTCTCAGCAAATAAGCAGGGTGAGACACGGTGACAAAGAGGGAATCATGATGCTGACAAACTGTCAGTCATCTGTGATTGACGACAGCATTATCCATCAGCCAAGTCCCACCCACCACCGGATGCTTTGTTTTCAAGTTGCTCATTCAACTACTCTGACATCTGAGATCCTATCTACAAAGATGATAAAGTCAGAAATTGTTCAACTTCACACACTTCCATGCAGACACAAACAACATCTCTCTGAGGGCAGAATCCTCTTCAGCACAATGTTTTCAGTGTTTTCCTGAAACTTCACATTCTGGTAAATGAAGCACATTGAGCTGTGTGTGTGTGTGTGTGTGTGTGTGCGTGTGTGTGTGTGCGTGTGTGTGTGTGTGTGTGTGTGTGTGTGTGTGCGCGCGCTAAGGTAGGCCTCTCTTCTCAGACTGAGCACTTCCCCTCACAGTGGGACAGACACAGATTAAGAGATCTCACTTAACCCACTTCAGTCGCCCCTCGCTCTTCTATTAATACTCTCTCTCTCCATCAATGCCCTGTCCATCCACCCCCACCCCTTTTCTTTTCTCTAAATCCCACTTCTTGCCTACCTTCCCCCACACACTCGACCATTCCAGTTCTTTGGTTCCCATTTTTCTCCCCGCCACTCATTTCCAGACAAGGGGCCCCTCAACTAACCCCCTCCTTCTCCTCCATCTCTCAAACCCAAACATCACAGATTCAATCCAGAGGCATAGCTCAATATTTTTGAGTGGATTAGCAGAGTAACAAGTGTGTAAGAGACCAAATAATATGCAAATGTCAATACAAATCACCAGTCTGAACATGTTCAGAAACTGTTGCTAACTGTTGCTTAGTTTCTGTTTTCTCTGGGTTGCAACCTTTGTATGATAGCAAGATTCAGCTCTGTCCAACTGGGAACTGCTCTGCTCAGGTCAAAGACAAAACACAAAGGTGATGTTAGAGCAGAGGTGCTTATAGGAGAGAGGCTCAGTTTGCTTTCACAGCATAACACAGCCAATAAACTGGGAGCACTGAGGCCTGCAGTGAAGCAGCCATGACTGTCCCTCCCACCGAGACGAGAGAGAGAGAGGGGAGGTGGGAATGCTTGACAAACACCCCTCTGTGAGTACCCCCTCGCTGCCTCCCCTTACCCACCCATCCCCCTTTGACTCCCAACTGTCACCTTTGGCCCCTGACCCGCAGCAAGGCCACAGCTGCCGAGAAAAGAAAAATATAAAGCTTCTCATTCTGTAGCCTCGGACAGACCAATTCCCGACTGACCACCAAAGCTATTTAGAATTTAGGCTCATTTTTGGAGATGTGGGAAAATAATTGATACTGCACACAACTCAAAAACAGGAAGTAATACAACTGCAGTACATAGTTTTGAATAGAGCCTCCTACCCAGAACGGTGAGGGTGGCGTTGGCAGAGACGGTGCCCGCTGTGTTTTTGGCGGTGCAGCTGTACACACCCATGTCCTCCGGTTTAACAGACATGATGAAGAACACATCATCATCGGGCATGACGTGCATTCTGCGCTCACGGGCCGCTGGAAAATCCGTGCCCCCGTCCTTCTGCCAGGCGATCTGTGGTGTTGGGTGTCCCTCAGCAGCGCACTCCAGCCTGGCAGTGTGTCCTGTCCGGATGGTGCTGTCCCTGGGTGTCTTCACGAACGATGGGAGAACTAAGGAAAGAACAGATCCTGTCAAGCACTTTAACATGAATAGCATTTTTTCAACTGGACACTTTAACACACACTGCTCAAAAAATGCTTATTTGTGATCTTGATGTGGAATTTGGAAAATAACGTTTATATTTAACGTAGGTATCTTCCATATCTTTGTCAGCTTGCATTTGTGGACCGAGTGGCATAATTCTGTGTGTATAGGACTTGTGGAAAAAGCTGTGTATGAATTAATTTCTCTTTCAAGGGTAAGATATAAGGACTGTGTTGGTTAAACATAAATGTCAGCTTATTTTCTTTGCATTATTTGTGGTCTGAACACACTGCATTTCTGTGTTATTTTGACCAGTTGACATTGTGTGCACACAAATTTTCTGAATGATTACATTTTTATTTGGTATTGGGGAGGGACGAGAAAATGTTCAATTTATTCAGTAGGCCCCAAAACACCAATGTCATCAGGCTCTATGTATTTATTTTTAGTATTATTTACTTATTTATTTATTTTTACACATAAAAGCTCATCAGCAGCCCCACTGGCATAGTTTTGGGTTAAAAACCTTGACAGCAGTTGTTCAGGATTACAGAGAATTATTCACTCACTTCTTCCAACAACACACATGGTCAAAATTGTTGGTACCCCTCTGTTAATGAAAGAAAAACCCATAGTGGTCACAGAAATAACTTGAATCTGACAAAAGTAATAAAAATAAAAATTCCATGAAAATTAACCAATACAAATCAGACATTGCTTTTGAATTGTGGTCCAACAGAATTATTAAACAAAACAAAACAAAAAACAACTCATGAAACAGGCCTGGACAAAAATGATGGTACCCTTAACTTAATATTTTGTTGCACAACCTTTTGA
>JAPQRP010000024.1:29487830-29531613 GCA_037367295.1 Apogon hyalosoma | reverse complement strand
CATTTTATGATTACTGGGAACAGAATTCCTACATACAGCACCTTTAATAATAAATGGGCCAGTTTTTCTCATACCTATTGTTGCTGACTATTATTCTCTGTTTGAGTAACATCACTTGATCAAGCCTTTTCTAACATTCCACACTACAAAGTAAGTAATAAAAGTATGTATGATTCATACTGACATCATATCGGATCGATATCAGTATCAGCCAATATTCAAGGCTGCAATACTGGTATCGTATCGGAAGTGAAAAAGTTGTATCGGGACATCCCTATGGAAAACACACTTACTAATGTAGCAATAACATAAATCCAAACCATCTTATATAATACTAAAACAGTGACAAGGACCTTGTTGCTTCACAATGACTACTTGTTCTTCTCATGCATACAGTTGCTGAAACATACTTGAATTTTCTGAATGCAGAACTCTTGTAGTTTGTGTTACTACTTAAAGGCATCTGAATACTTCTACTTCAGGACTTTAACATCTCACCCCCTTATTGGCTTTTGTAACCCTTTTTCCCATGCCTCACTATGTCAGCATTGGGATGCAGCTAGCTGCTTCCGCCAATGCCATGACAAAAAGGGCCGGGTCAGAGGGCGGGGCGTATGGGGCGTTTGATGTCCATTACTGAATGCGGCCCTCAATTTCACCCTCTCTCAGTTCCTAACAACGGGGACTGCAAAAAGAGGGGATGAGAGAAGCAGAGGCATGGAGAAGAAATAGAAATAAGCCTATTGGGAGTGAACCCCTGCCAGCTCGAAGAAAGGCCCTTTCTCTCCCTCTTTCTCCTGTTCTTTCTCTTTCAGCGGCGCTCACACTGGGAACCATCTTGGCTGGACGTCATCTTTTCATCTTGCAGGTTGATGATTGTGCACAGCCACTCAATGCCAGAACATCTATGTCCACTCTCATTTTTCAACTCGCTACATTTCATGGAACTTTTTACTGGCCACCTCGATGAGAACATCAATGAGTAATTGCAAAAAAACAGATAGAAAATGATTCACTTTATGCCCTTCCTGAACCACCACGGGTAACGTAAAGAACCCAGTCTGGCCAAAATAAAACAATAAAACAATGAGATCAGAGGGAACTGGAGAAAATCTATCTTAGGCTTCCAGAGGATGAAGTAAAAATTTACTGCTGATGTTTGATGAACATGGTTTGTAAAAAAGGAAGAGGCGCCCCATAAGTCATTGCACTTCCCTTCCAAGTAAAGTGTGGGGTCCTACGGGGAGGGATATCGCAAAGAAGTATACGGCCTTAAATTGGACCAGCTAAATTTAGCTGGCAATCAAGGGCAAGTTGGGACTCAGAGGGAAACTAATGTATGTAGGGAAAATATTTGGAGTGTTTCTGAAGAACAGCGGAGATAATCCCAGAGTAAGTGCAGTATAGTACAAGGAGAAGAAAAACATAAGAGAAGGAGAAGAGGAGGGAGAGAAGAGTGTGGGGAGACTCTCACAGCTTGTTGAGGCTGTCCAATCCAGAGAAGGCCCCGTTGGTGTCCTCTATTGTGCCGGAGATGTCGTTATGGTCCAGCTCCCTGTGGAGAATAAGAGAAAAGAGGGGGATAAGAAAGATGCAAAGGAGGGAGGGGTGAGGAGGAGGAGAACTGGGACAGGGTTTGCCAGCACTGAAGCGTTTCACAGCCCTGGCAGAGGCTGGTCTGGAAGTCACGGGTTACCCCTTTAGCCCAAACTCGCCCCCTCCCTCCCTCTCTTCCCTCATCCTTCCCCCTCTGCACCTGGCCTTAAGAGCCCCTCTGCCGCTCCGCTCTGCCAACCAAGCACATTCTTTCCTTAGAGGGGCGGAGAAGGTGTATGTGCATGCGAGGACGTGTGCGTGTGTCGAGGCGAACCCAGCGCAGAGGAAACATGTATAATTCATGACGGCATGGAGGGGTTGGCGGCAACACAATGCAGTGTTAGAGGCCAGACAGTTCAGTCTGTTGGTCCCCATGATGGGATGGCAGGTATGGCACAGCCAAAACCCAAGCCAAAAGTCTTAATGAGTTTAGGGGCCGAACTTAGCCATGGCCAGGCCAAGACGGACTCAGTGAAAGAGAAAAGGGGGCTTCTTTTGATGCAGTCGGGGGTTTCCAAACACTTGTTGAATGTACTGCATTTGCTTTCACACAGGTTTCAACAAGTCTAATTTAAAACTTATGTAAGACCATGATGAATGCAATTTAAGATCTATTTTGTCTGTACTGGCAAAAAATGCATTAAGATCCAAGATTAAAAAATAAATTTACAGGCTCTGCCCTGCTTTCAGATTGCATTAATTTGCACAATGTTAGATAACTGTTTTAACTTGCATCACATGAATCCTTACATCATACTGTGACACCAGGCTTCACAGTTTAAATCACGTCTAATGGTTCAATGTTAGTTTCATTTTTCAAACCTTGACTGACAATTGATCGATCCCCCAAACACATTTTAAAGTGATACTAAGGTTCAAGCAGCTTCATAAACCAAAAAGAGCAGTCAGAATCATATTTAAGATACTTCAAGGTCTAAAGCTCAAATGATTTAGGCCTGTTTAAAAAGGACCTACAAAAACCCTGAGCTCAAGATCAAACCATCACTGAAAGTGAAGTCAGTGGAGCCTTGGCTACACCCCCACATTGTGATTGAACAGAAAAACAACAGTCAGCAGAGTTTTGCAAACCTCTGAACCATTAAAAGACTTTCTTTCAAACTTGAGAAAGGGCTTTGAGGTTGATGATCAGCCACACCCACCACAATAGCACCCTTTCCCAGCATCCCTTATCCCCCTCAGGCTCTTTTCAGTCTCCACTGGCTGCTGTCTTGCTTTGGACTGGATTGGGACTGCCAATTTCCTACTCTTTCTGGCTGGCTGGATGTGAATGGCTGTTGCCTTGTTAAAGCAAGGCCAGTGGTGGGGGCTGTAGAGCAGGGGACTGGGCATAGGGAGGGAGGGGGCGATGAGCCAACGACCCCCGTGGCCGAATTAGAGGGCAGGCTGGCTTGTTTGGAGCTTTCACACCCCAATGCAGGCTCCAGCCCCATGCCGGCACGGCCAGCAGCGCAGGCCCAATTAAAGCTCTCCCTGCTCCTTTTCATGGCCCAGCCTATGCCCGTTCTCCACTCCACTGATTAGATTAGGCCTGCCTCAAAGACACTGAGAACTGGAGTGACAGAAGAAGAGAGAAAACATGATGCAAATCAAAAGTTTGACTATGCGTCTGGGAAACATGAAGGGAGTATACTTAGGGTATCAGAGGGGCAGAAATTAATATTAAATGGGCTTGAATGCCAAAAGAAGCAAAGTGAGAAATTAAAATCCAGAAAGAAAAACACAGATATGGTAGCACTCATCACACCCTCTATCTAACACATATTGCGCCAGTAGAGAGAAGCCTTATGTGCCTTGGCTTGTCATCCAACTGAGAGAGTACTTGTCCAGGGAGCTCTGGCATAGCTCTACTCTCTGGCTCTCTCACTGGGAAGAGGCACAGCCAAGAGGACCTTGGTTCAGAACCAAGACCCCCAAGTCTCTCTTCTGGATTTATCCCTTTACTTTGTCTCTTTTCTTTCCCTCCTTTTCTTTCTTTGGATCTGTTTTGAGCAAAAGGTCGAGGAAAGGAGGGGGACACTTTTTTTCATGACTTCTAAAAGCACAACATTCAAAGGATCTTGAGGGAGATGAGTGACACTGAAAACTTTTAGATCCTGGCTTGTTGGGATCCAGTGTTCAATAGCAAACAAAAACCCTAAACAAAACCACATAAAGGGAACAGAAAGTGAGAAAAGACATAAGAAAAAAAAAAGAAGTTGCCACAGAAACCACAACAATATACCACACAATCAACTTGTAATAGTACAAAAAAACTCATGAATAGACATGAATGCAAATGAGATCCTACATGGAAAAAGCCCCATCCTGCAAAAATGAATAACTCCCACTTACTTTCTAACGTCAACTAAAGGCACTACGTAAGCCTAAATATCAAATGTCACTGAAGCAAAACTAATATGAAACATCTCAGCTTTCACTGCTCCCCAGTGGCAAATCTCTGTCTTATCATCAGTAAGGACAAAGCTGTAATGTAGTGGTGGTTGGGGGTCGTTTTGGGATTGATAATTGTGAGCGGGGAGAAGTGTATACTTACAGAACTCGTACAGCCTTGAGGCCTCTAAAGGCTCCCTCGGTGATGTGGCTGATGGAGTTGTGGCCCAGACGGAGGGTGTGGAGATCCCCCAGCACCGCCAGACTGCCTTCATCCAGACGAGTCAAGTTGTTGTACGACAGATTCCTGGAGAGAGAAGACGAGAGCGATGCAGACAGAGCGGTGGACAGTGAGGCAGACAGTGGCAGACAAAGAGACGGAGAGAAGGAGAGGGAAAAAAAGAGAAATGTTCTGTGTGAGGTCTGGAAGGAGATGACAGGTTGGCAGAACTCTGAGGCAGCTCGCGACATCATTATACTTAAATTTCATGGCTGATTCAATGTCTATTCGCCTCCATGTGACATGTTTTTCCATTGTGCTGTTTTCTTTACCACAAAATGTTAACAGAGAATGGGCTTAGCAGACCGTAGAGCTCCGCAGAAGAAAGGAAATCCTTACTTGGAACTTTACGTATCTACAACTCCATTTATAAGCCTATTTGAGTATGTGGTAAACCCTGGGGACATATACTGCCACTCATTTGTACCGACTGAAGCCAGAAGCCACAATGCTACATTACCACTCCGAAAATGTAACTTATTCTCTTAGTCTTGATTTTTTTTTTTTCCTTAAAATGCAGGGGAAATACAAATGTGATGAAATCATTACACAGACTCTCATAGTTTCTCTTGTTTTAGACTTGGACTCATCACATTGGGAAAGCAACATTACAAACGGAGTGCAAAAATAAACAGTAGTGCTTCACGTATTTGGAATATAATAGTTTTGCACTGCAGTCACAGTATGGATTAAATTCCTTTTTACAAATTCTGATTATAAGCCACGATAAAACCCACAATGGTATCTTTAAAATAGTGGTCAAAGGCAGTATTGTGCATTTTATTGCCCTCTCTGTGGCCCTCGCTGTCTGCCTCTGTGGCCGGGCCGAAGGTTTGCTTGACCAGTCATGTGTGTAGAGATTCTCCCTGATGACCACCTCAGTTTGGCCTATTGGGAATGCAATAACAACCTCCTCATAAAGACAACTCACTCTCCTTTATCTGCCGTTGGGGTCATCATAACTTTAGATAATAAAATTATATACCCACTGACTGGTGTGGTGCCGGGATGATGATGCAGGGATGGTGCAGAAAAGCAATTTGTCAGTCGCAGACATGCCCACAGGAAATGGCATTGAGATACACAGTGTAAACTCATATGAATAGAGAAAACACTGTAAGTCCTTCTACCTCTTTAACCCTTCTGACTGTTACACATAAACAAACATAGGCGCCATAGATTCCCCAGGCTACCCAGCAGATAGCAACGCCTCAGCTACGCAAAGCACTTTACAGCAGCAATACCACAGTCATGTCAACAGAACAGGAAAGCCTGTGAGATAATGACTCCTCACTCGGTAGACAAAGGCCACAAAGGCGATCCTTCACTGTAATTACCACAACACAACCGGCAGAGGATTATATGCCAGTTTGCCAAACCCCTGCGCTTCAGAAGAAGTACAAAAACTCTTGTCGAAGGGCTTGAGTGCTGCTGAGCCCATCACTAATTATGGGATAAACAGGCTTATGCTGAGAATAACGAAGTGTATTGAGTGTTAAAGCACAATGTAATTTAACCCTGAGTAAGGTATAAGGATGATATTGGGGGTGGTTGGGGAGGTGAGTGTTAGGTTCTCAGGCTATGGGACGAGATTTTTTTTAAATCCAGAAACAGACAAAAAGATGAAAGAATTTAAATCATTCTTCAATTGATTTCAAGACTACATTATATTTTTAATGTGCAGCTTTTTGAATTAACAGACTTTTATGCTCTCCAGCTGCTCTATGATTACAAACTTGCAGTCTACCTGGAAGGGTTTTGGTACAGAGGACATCTGGCACAGACACTTGGTCACTTAAATGCTGGTACTCACAGTTCCCGCAGCTTCTGGCAGAACTTCCATCCATCAGGATTGATGCGGGCTATTGAGTTGTTACTGAGGAAAAGTTGCTGAAGGGAGGTCAGGCCGTAAAGCGAGCCACTGTTTACCTCTGTCAGGCTGTTGTAGTCAAGATGACTGCAATAAACAAAATTGTGGCAAAAAAAAAAAAGGCAGTGTTGTAAATATTCATTCAAAACAATATTCAAATATAATGGTAATTACACAGTTGTGCTTCTAAAAAAAAAAAAAACACCATTGTAATTCATGACCTTTGCTGTTTTATTTTGCATGTAATTGAATAAGTGAGCAAGGTCCAGAAAAGGCACAGATCCTACTCTCAAAGGGTTAGCTTGGTGAGTCTTCCTGTAATAGTGAGTAACTGAGGTAAATAGGATTAGGCTATCAGGTTATTCTCATCTCCAGGCTGTGTGCTGTGGCGAACTCCATAAATCAGATGACATGTTTCAGATATTAGTTTAAAGAAGAGCTGTTTGATGACACTGACCCTGCAGCATGCAAGTCCATTTCTTGTTGCATAGATATATTATGTTTACTTCTATTATTAGTTAATTGTTTTACATACAGGACTTTCATCTTGGCCAGGTCCCAAAAGGCTCCATCGGTCAGTTTGCTGATGCTGTTCCTTTGCAGTTTCAGCACCTCAAGGCTAGACAGACCCTGAAAGGTCAGACCTTCCACTTGACGGATACGGTTCCTGTTTAATTCACTGCAGGTAGGATCAAAAAACATATAAACACAAGTTATTGGAGGGGGAAAAAAAAGCATGATTATTATGATACTTGGTCTTAAATATATCCCCCCATCTGAAATCAGGTAAACCATTTTTTTCTTCTGACTGAGGAATGTTTTGTTGTTCTACACAAATCATCAATCACACTGAGGCTTAAAGAGTTCAGTGGCCTACAGGTGTCTTATATCCCTAAGATTGAGCGAGGAAAGAAGGGTCAAGCTGTCTATGCAGAGTGAATCAAAATGAACATATGAAAAGACATCAGGCTCTGTTTGTGGTTATGAGCCTGGTTTGGCATCCAATGCTGTAGACTGAGTGTGTGTGTGTGTGTGTGTGTGTGTGTGTGTGTGTGTGTGTGTGTGTGCACGCGCTGTAAAAGCCCTCAGGTTAGCAAAGATAAACATCCACACATCTTCTTTTGTGTCCTGCGTGTATCATCACTGGCATGTGCAGATACAGTGTCACTGAGGCCACCTGCCTAACAAAAGGCACCTGGAGAAACTGCTGAAGCTACAATGGGGGAAACTACCATTACGTGAGTGCAGAACAGAGGTGTTGAGCTACAGATGGGTTGACCTCACTGTGATGCTGGAGGGAAGTTTGATAAAGATAATGGAGCACGCTGTGGTGAATGAACTAACCACTTTGGGGGATGTGGAAGAAGGCAGTAAATCACAGATAATGCACTTCTGCTGTTTACCCAGTCAGACCTTATCCTGTCCTTTAGAGGTACAGCTCGCTGTAACAGTGTTCCAAACATACTGAGCCTGATCAATGAACATGACAAACTCCCTTTAGTTCATTCCTTTCCTTCATTTCACTGCTGTTGTCTCCAATGGCAATGACTGGGAAACATTTTCAGCCCGAACACAAATGTCAAAAATGTATTGTTTTTGCAGAGCAAACTATTCTGACAGATTTAAACAGTTGCTTGTCAGCAAGTTAACTATGCTGTTAAACTGATGAAATCCAGCGGTACTCACAGCTGGGTGAGCCTTGGGAGCTGGAAGGCTCTCACGGGGATCTGGCTGATGCGGTTTCGGCTCAGTCTTAGGACCTGCAGAGTGGAGCCCAGATGGTCCAGAGCTCCAAGCTCCAACACACTGATCTTATTGTTGCTTAGATACCTAAACAAAGATGATGATAATAATAATAATAATAATAATAAAAAAAACTCTTGATATGTTGCAAGCAAAAATTCTAAGCATATTTGGATCAGGTCTTTAAGGTTGTTGCTTTTAATGAAAATTAAGAGTAAAAGTTAAACATTGATTAATTAAATTAGTTAAATAGTTTTGTAGTAAAAACAAATAAAAAGATAAATAACACAATTAAGAGAGCAACATAAACTCGAATAGAACTGAAGGTAAAAATAAACTAAAAAAATAACACTAATCAATTCTTAAAAAAAAAAAAAATCAAATAAAAAATTAAACTACTTTTACACAAAAAAATATTGAAATCAAAAACCAAAGTGACAGACTAAAAATGAAAACTAATAATTTCAAAACTGTAATAAGTCCAATTAGGACCACTGTTATGACTAGGTACCTACCTTTTCAAATCCACTTTTGTTTTATTTTAATAATACCACGGCTGCAAAAAAAGCCATATTCTTCTATAATGGTCTGTCTATTTGCTTAGATTTTTTTTTTTTTTATTAACACATTTTGATGGTACTTACAGGTCTCTGATTTGAAGGCCTGCAGGGAAGCAGTGTCCTCGTAGTTCTGTGATATCATTATTGCTCAGGTCTAGGGTTTCCACAGAAACCAGTTCTCTGGTCCGCCGTCCATCAATACTGCGGATCTTGTTATGATGTCTTAAAAATAAGAAGAATATTCACATAAGTCATTTGCTGTGGCTGAAAATCCTTAAATCTCATAAAATACCACCCAACTTTCAGTCATTTTCCCTGTCACCCAAAGAAGACAACTCCATATCCCACATTGGCTCCACTGAGTCCACTCAGGCACAAAGAGAGAAGAATACACAAAGCAAAGTGCTTTTCATCTGCCACAAAATGTGTACTTTAGGAGCTTCTAAACAGAAGCTGGTCTTCTTTAAACAATTCCAAGGGCACCTGTGCTTCTACACAGAACCAAGTTGCAAAAATCTATTACATAGATGGGCCTCTGTAATCGACCAGAACCACTTTGAGAGGGATTTGGAGTACTTTAGTGTATGATGGAATGGAGAGGTGGCTGGGGGATTCTCAAACACTTCTGGCCATTATCAAGATCTTAATGTTAGAAGATTTGATGTACTTTGCTAAGGATTAAAAATGAATGCTGATCTGCCAACGCAAACACAAATAAGTCTTATTCTTTAAAATTTTAAAACATCATCTAGAAAACCTAAATGTTCCCTCTTCACTCATGAAAATGTATCCTGTTTTGTCAGGCTGGACCGTCAAGACTGGACAGATTTCAGTTTTTATTTTGGCCCCCAGGGGTCTTCTGTGGAATGAGGTTCAACCACTCCACCCTATTCTCTACTCTTTAGTGGTTAGTGGTTTATTTTGGGGGGCACAACCCATTCTACAAAGCAAAGAAGACAAAGAAAGAGAAGTAATACAGAAAAACAGAACACAGAATAAGAATACATACATCATTACTGTAAAAAGAAGAATAGCATTGTGGGAAACCATGCTTGATAGCTCCACATGAACAACCCACATATGAGGCCACAGGGTGGATAAGAAAGCCAAACTCAGCTCTACTCTACTACAAACACACACAAAGACAAAAATATACCATATATATATAATGTGAACAGAAGACACATCTAATTTGTGTGTGTGTGTACATTCACATTGTGAGTGTGTTTGGACTCTGAAGACTGGTGTTATGTGAGCACACATGAAAGCTTTTGCCGGGTGACACATATAACACATGCCTCTGTGCTAACTAGGAATGGAAATGTCATTTAGTATCACTGTGTCATACTGTCATTTACCAAACTACTCTTGGAAATGCACTGCTCAAGGTTGCGGGTTTAGCTAAAAGAAGAAAATGGTGTTTTTTGCATAAAAATACATACTATATTAGCAATACTTATTCCAAGTACCACTTACTGACCCAACCTTCTTACAAATTCAGTCTACATCAAAAATACACACTTCAGTTCAAAAGTTTATCTTCTTTCTGATTGTTTTGAAAAATAAATTTGTTTTACCAAACAAATTTAATACCAAGAACACAGTAAAATAGAGCTGGGAAATATGGCCTTAAAATGATTTATTTTTAAAGTCAAAGATGGTTAACAATTTTTTTCTGGTCTTAAGAACTGATGATAAACCATGACTCAAAAATTCTCTTTCTGGTTTACAACTGGAGAAACACAGGAAACATAAAAAGCCAAAAGGTTGCATAGTTCTGTTTCACATGTAAAGCCTTCAGAGGAATAACCTCATATTTGCAATTTGAGAATTTTTCACAATTTTCAGAACAAAACCTTAATTAATTTAATTCAATATAACTTTATCCACAATGTTAAGTTTGCTGAGGGTCATTCTCCATTCTAGTAACTAAGTAATCAAAATCTGTACAATCTTGTCTACATTTTAACTGACATTAACTTGACACACAGAATACAGAATCACAGCACAGAAGACAGAAAAAAATAAAGAGCATTGATAATGTATCACATATTCATATAAACCTCTAGTCCTCAGTGATTATGAACAGTTTCACACCAAATCTGTGAGGCTCCAAAATCCCCAAGTTTATCCAAATGTGCAAGATAAAGGCAAAGGCACTTG
This sequence comes from Apogon hyalosoma, assembly GCA_037367295.1. Taxonomy (NCBI): domain Eukaryota; kingdom Metazoa; phylum Chordata; class Actinopteri; order Kurtiformes; family Apogonidae; genus Apogon; species Apogon hyalosoma. Next base: position 29,521,010 of record JAPQRP010000024.1, on the reverse strand, counting down.
ATCCATTAGAAAGTTAAGCATAACCAACAGCAGAGCCACAAAACACTACAATTAAAAGAATGTCTCTTATAAATCTCTACTTTGGATTATTACTGTGGCCACTTTAATTTCCAGGAGTGCGTATGTGTGTGTCAAAACAAGAGCAACAGAGAGTGAGCAGGTGTTTCACCAGTCAAACTTCACCAAAACAAAGTTAGTCCCTTCTTCTTCCTAGCCCTCCGCTAGCAGATGGACACACACATTCGTTTATGGGTGTTTCAGAGAAGGAGGGGTCACACCACAGTGGCCCACCTGAATAAACAGTGGCAGAAATGGTTAAGGATGAGCCTTGCAAGCAGGCCTTTGCAAACACACACACTGCCCCACACAACACAAATAACAAATGCACACATGGGGCAGACCAACAGACAGTGGCTACAGTGAGCATGAGCAAAGCAGAGAGAGGGGGGAATGGAGGGGTGAGGTGGGGTCAACAGCTGGTGACCTTCGCTGGGAAAAACAAATCAGTCTCAAACTGGTGGGAGAGGTTGACCTCTCTCACTCGTTCTCTCACCCCACACTTCTTCCACCACTCAAACCAAATTCCCTCTCCTCTCTCTCCTTCTCCAAATCTCCCTCTCCCTCCCACAATCCAGGCCCAGCTGTGTGTGACTCAGATAAAGTGTCGGCGCTCAGTGTGTTTGAAGTCCGTACATACAATAGTAGCATTTTATATAAAAAACTGATTACCATAGGGCCAGTGACATTTCTGATAGATGTTAAAAAAAAAAAGAGTTTGGTTCATTAATTTTCTTTGAAGTACAGGGGTCTTATTCGCCCCGATTCCACATAATTCTAAATCTCATTACCCTGCCCCATTGACCATCTGATTATCATGAACTCGGCTCGTTTTGACACTTCTTTTGATGTATGGCGAGTGCGTTGCCAGTTTACACTAGCGTGTCCAGTCTCCCATTTACAGTGTCATTTCTGTGGGTGATTGTTCGATCTGTCCCAGCCCGTTTGAAGCTGCCGGTTGGGACAAAAGGAGAATTATTTCAAAATCAGATCATCCCACAAGCCATATGATTTCTATCCCGAGCTGTTTTAAAGGCCCACTTTGATGTTGACCGGGGAAGCGATGAGCACAATGGGAAAGTTTGTGCTGTTCTGCTGTCACTTTGACACTGTGTTTTTAAAACTTTTTGTTGCTTCTTTTTTGCCATCCTGCTGTGGCATTCTGGGAGTCCACAGGATATCACTGAGCTAGCCAAGCACACTGTGGGACTGTGGGAGCCTGGCATATGGTCTTTGGTTGGTTTAAGCAGAAGTTTTGACACACTCAGATGACAGTTTTTAACTTAAAACTACATTTCAGTAAAATGAACAATAGTCCTCTGAATGGCTGATGAATGTCTAATTCTCAGATACTGAGTGGACCCAGTATCAGTGAATGAAGGAAAAAAAAGTTTAAAGTGCAGCATTGCAACCATACAGTCTGGCTTATCTGTGGCTAATGAATACCACAAGAGAAGCAGGGATCAAAAGAGCTGCCAGACAACTGAATGAGAGGAAGGATGTAGAAAGAATAAAGGGGGGAGCTATAGGAAGTGAAAAGAGTGGAAAAAAATCTGAGTGATCTCTCAACCAAGAGATTAACAAAATAGAAAGGAAAAGCAAGGCAAAAAAGAAAAAATATATAATCCCAAAGACATAAGGTGAGTTCAAGAAATCACTTCATATTGCATCAAAGTTTCAAACCATGTGAAATGCTGAATTAATGAGGCTCTTTGTGCACGGCGTTTAACCATAAATCTTATCTACACAATAAATTACTGTCAGTCTGTTCCACTTGTAGCATCAGACTGTCCTACACATGAAACTTAGGTTAACATAAATAATAAAAACCAAAAAAAGTAACGTAAATTAAGAAATTATGCCTCTTCTGCATTATACCTCGCACCTCATATATACCTATATGATACTAACGTATCTGTGAAAGGTCCATATCAGCAGATAAAATCAGAAACTATCTGAATAAGTCACTTGATGACTCCATTTCAGAGACAGTCTGACTGCCAAGAGAAGAGTTCTGTGGATGAAGGGCTGAAGACAGATTCTCTGTCCTATCCTTTGCTTGTATACGTGTATGTGCCTGTATGAGAGACTAAACCACTGTTTCACACAGACCTGCAGTCAGACAGCATTCCAGACTACCAGTGGCACAGGAACATTGCCCTGAAGTCTATACCACTACCCGTGCCAGGGCACCCACACAAACTCTCTCTATCCATAGAGTCTGGTGCGTGATGATCTGGATTTTCTTTTGGAAGCCTGAGCATGAACACTGAAATCTCATGTCACTCCTTGCCATTTCTTAACTTCTCTCTCCCACCTACACTACTTCTTCACCATTTCTCTGTTAACATTTAGTCATGTCACCCCCATCTGACATCCCTTCCTCCTTCCTCATCCTTTCTCCCATACTTGCTGCAACCCATTTTACTGTAAGCCATGTGACTGACAGCTGCAGCTGCAAGTGCTTCAGTGGGCCTTCACTTCAGCTGTGTGGTTGTGTAAAAATCAGACCCTCCCTCTAGCCTCAACTCCCATCAGGCCTACAGGCCTTCCCCTAGCAACAGGCTTCAAGTCAGGCCAAAAAAAGACACCCTGGTCATTCTGAGGGGCTACGACTCAGCACAGAAGGGAAGGTGAACTTGCTTCAATCTGTTCTCTATCAAAAGTAAAGTACAGTTTGTGATGGAACCAAAAGCTCTAGTCACATTTCAAAAGAATAACCAAAAAATCTTTTTAAGCATTTGGAAAAATACCACATTCTAACACAATCATTTCAGATCTACTAAATCAAACCTCCAATTCCTCCATAGTGATTGTGTACAGGCACACTATGACCACATTACTGCATCACGATTAATTCTCAGAAGCAGTCAGATGACACACAGGGAGAGGCGAAGGTGCGACTCCCACAAAGCTCACCACTGAAAATGATACGACGATGAGCAACATTACAGGAACCGGCAGCTGCATACTTTACTACCAGGCAGTCAGCCGGCATGCTAGCAAGGTGTGAAAGAAAATACACAGACTGAAGCTAATAGTTAGTACTGCACAGGGCTCTTTAACCTTTACGTATCGGGTTGGAGGGGATGCAAGATGTTCCCTTGTCACCCTAGTGGGAGAAAATATGGCACTCTGGAAAACGAGAGAGACCTAATGGATGATAAGAGTGGGACAGTGTTGTGTTTATTATGAGCATGTTTGTGAATCGCAAACATACAAAAACCAATGGATATTATATTGCTGTAATAATTATGACAAGCCTTGTAATCCACTTCACCATTTAGACTTTTTTTTAACATTATGCCTCATTCACTATGACCTTAGAAGGCCTTTCATTGTAATGTGTTTGTTTTGTGCACTTGCATTCCTTCAGACATTCTTCATCAAGGCATCATGCAATTGACTGTAGTGTGATACCACAGAAGAGACTGACTAAAAAGTGTTGAAGTAGTAATGAATTCTGACACCTGTAACTTAAGTGTTCCCCGTTTGTTTACATATCTAACCAAGAGTTTTTATCTTAATTTTTCACCTTATACAGTTCAACTTAACACTGCCTGCATTACTGTAATAAACATTCAAATGTCAAAAATCTGTTTTCAATCACAGTTTTAAGTAAACTAACATTTTCTTATCATGAATTTGCTTCAGCATTGTAAAAGGAGACAGGCTCCCGGGGTCACGTTTGTGACATACACAGGCACACACACACCCTTCCCAAATAGGGCAGTAAATCTCCAGTGAAATGCCTGTGCAGGCAGTCCCCACAGGCACAGTTTCACTACTGGGAGCAACCGAGTTGGAACTATATATGAGTTGACACTCCAAGGAGCCAGCACAGCTCACTGTAGACAACACCACATGGTCAGCTATTAAGGGAAGGCAGATTCTAAAGCAAATATTAGATGTTTCATACAGAACTCCATGTGGACACCAAGCGAGCTCATGTGTAAAGGGAATTTTTGATCTTTCTCTGTGTATTCAATTTGCAAACATCTATGACTTTTTTTGCAGAAGACTGCAGTGTTACTTCTGCGATGCACAGGCAGAAGAATACTCAGCACATGACAGGAGACTATTTCAAGAGCATTTCAAAGAGGCCACTGGCCTAAGAATATGGTAACAGAGATCCAAATACTTCTGGTACCATGTTAAGTCGTAAGTGGGGCGGTACTCACAGGTAGAGAGATACAATCTTGGAAGCAGCCTGTCCTAAATCTGGTATGGAGGTCAGCTCATTGTGGTCCAGCCGCCTGAAAGTGACACACAAACACAGCCGAAGGTTAGCGATAAAACTGTGCCTGGAAGGGGAAAAAAATACACAAACATGATATGCTCTTAGTTAGAGGTCAAAAGACTCTATAGCATCATTTTTTAACAGCAACAAGGAAAATGGGAGTATGAAAAGAAATGTAGTAGTATGGTATAAAGTAAACAAAGACAAATTATGTCCAGTCTAAGATTTAGTTAAAATACAGTGAAGTGAGAAGTATCTAAACTGTGTTCATGTGATTTGAGCTGAAGGGATTTCAGAGAATCAGACTGACTGTCAAACCAAAACTATACTTGGTGTTTTAACATTGTTAAATTTCATAAATAGAATGAATCCTAGTCATTCAGATGCAAACTGTTTATTCTAATTGAGATTTTCCGTCACACTAAACCCAATTCAAATCAAACCTTGTGTAAATCAAAAGATGTCAAACCCTACTTGTCACGTCTGCCGCAAAGCAAGTCGCAAGTCATCCTTTTAAAAACCAAAAATAACATGGGAGTAAAGCAGATGTCGAGGAGCGTATGACTGGCTGGTGGGCCTGCCAAAGATGTCACCAGTGTGTGTATCACCAGTTAGCTAGTGTACGTGTGTGTATGTGTTTTGTGTACCAGTGCTGAGTGACACAGAGCCAAGCCCTCTCCTCACCATATAAAATATTCACAAGGCCAGCGTTGGCCACAGTATCGGGTGGTAGAGGGGAGGCTTAATATAGAAAACCACCACTTTATTCTCAATTGGACTTAGTTCAAGGCAATACATACAAGGATACTGCAAGGAAGTAGAGTTGCAATCAGGATGGTTACTCGGATATATAAAAACTGATGCATATGTATTCTTAAATCAAAAGGACAAATTCGTATTCACAAGGGCCAAATGCAATGCCTACAAAATATTCATATTTTGCCCTCTGAGCTGTTTACATAGCTGAGGAAAATTAATTTTCTTATGCGGTCATACATAGCCTGATTTACAATGCCCATACACATTATTTATCCTGTCCAATTTATAAACTAAAGGCTGGAGCTGCCATTTTATTTCTTAGCGGTAAAATCAGTTTTTTGTTTCAGTTTTTCACTTGTTCAGATTTGTTTGACCCTCCAAACACAGTCTCTTACGGTACCTCCTTGAAAAGATGAGATTGCACATATTCAAAAACCTATTGATATACAAATCTTTCATACTGTTTAAAGTAGGCATGTTTCTCTTCTTTGGGGCATGCATCCCTACCTCAGCCTTCACAGAGCTGACCATGAACAGAAGCCATGTGTTGCAAACCAAGATAAAAACCTGATGAAATCCATATTCCATATGTGCTGTGTACATGTGCATAGAAAGTTCTCTAGACCTAATGCAGAACATTCCATTTACACAACCTGTATCATATACTGATGCATTCAAAATTATAGTGGAATATTATAGTGCATATAAATGGAAGTGAAAGTGACAGTAGTTGTACTAGGAAATCTTCAGAGTTAAGTTTGATTACATGAACATGCAGATACCCCACGAGGATGGTGTAGTGATAAAGAAAAAGGAGATATAATAGTTTCTTTTCACACGTCACATACAAAGCACTCCTGAGCACTAGTGCTTCAGCCTCAAAGAAACCTTCAAACATTTATATGTGTGTATTCTGTGTGTTATTACTTACAGCTCTCGTAGGTTGGGAAGGTTGGCAAAGGCTTCAGCATCAATGACAGTCAGTTTGTTGTGGCCAAGATTTCTGAAACAACAAATGAAAATATAATTTTAAAAAGTCACTTTACATTATGAAATTATCTATAAGTAGGAATGAGAACAGTCTACAGTCAAACCCTCTGTATGCAATAAGATTTTTTTAATACTCTCCACAAGCATTTTTTCCGTAGTTTACATAAGGATCTTGATCAATAGCAACAATTATTTGTACTATTTAACAAACAGCCACAAATACCCACATTAAGTATGCCTGAAAAGACTGCAGTACATCCATTCAGCCTGCCTTCCTTCGGGCCCCGATCAATACTATTGATACAGAGTATCTCACACTCCTGGCTCACTTACCAAACATAACCCACAGGCTATTCATCTGCAGCAGTCAATTTGCACTTTAGGCTAACGGTGTACTTAATAGCTGGCACTTGACTTGTACAGAGGCTTATTAGAGAGTGATTTGTCCAGTGATATAACATTACCACTGTCAAAAAGCGAGTGAGGAGTGGTCATGTGTGTGCACCTAACTCACATCTGTAGTTCACATCAAACTTCCCACGGCATATGAACCTAATTTATTTCACACATAAACAAGTGCTATCTCTGTTACACACACGCATGCACGTACCTCCTGCCTGGCTGACTGGCAAACAGCCTGTTGGCAGAGAGGACGCTGCACTGAGAGCGCTGTTTGTGTTTGTGTGGTGGGGTTAGGCGAGTGGAGACAAAGGGAGCCCACAGCTCCAAGCCGCTAGCCTCCCCATCCCTCCTTCCCCCCTGTCCAGACGTGAGAGATGGCCCAGGAATGTTTCACAGGCCTGCCGAGAGATGGCTGCTTGTTCCCAGAGACTAGGGACACTTTTACCTGATACAACACATTCCTCATTCTGTCCACGATGGCCTTGAAAGACCACCGTAGGAAGAAGTGGAGTTAGGGGTAGCGCTCTTTAACAAACTAAAAGGATGGAGGAGGCTTGAGGGTTCTAGGATGGGCATGAATATTCGGAGTGCTTATTTTATTTTGTCTACATCAGGGGTGACCAACCCTGGTCCTCGAGATCTACTATCCTGCATGTTTTAGATGTTTCCCTCTTCCAGCACATCTGATGGTTGTTATCAGACTTCTGCAGAGCTTGATGATAGGCTTATCATTTATATCAGGTGTGTTGGAAGAGAGATACATGTGGGATAGTAGATTTCAAGGACCAGGTTTCATGATCCCTGGTCTTTATGTTTAAGCTAAAATGAAAATGAAAATTTTTACCAATTTAGCCTTCACCTGTTGTTGGCCAGGACACCCACCCAACACTGCAGAGGATTAGACAATTCAGAAAATAAATGAATGAATGAATAAATAACAATTTAAGATCTATTTCATGTCTTGAGAGACTGAATATGAATTAGACCATGGTAGGTGTTTGCAAGTGATCTTTTACAGTGACTGTAAACATTTTCTGACTTCCCATGTCAGTTTTAGCAAATGCTTTTACACCTAAAGTTCCTAATGTGAGCATATTATATTGTACTTCAAGCTGGTCACTTTCAAAATTCTTTAAGAACTAAATCCAATTCATTTTAAGAACCATCTTATTTAAGACATTCTACAGGCATAAAATATATTCATTTTTTATACTTTTCACAGACAGATGAAACCTTGCGATCGCAGAAACTCCAATTCTTAATACTACATATGCCTATCAATCTCAATCTCCCATCCCACTGACAGATTTCCCTTTCTATGCTTGATTGCAGATAATGACAGTCCACCTCCCCAATTCTCCCTCACTGTGTGTGTGTGCGCACGTGTGTGTGTGTGTGTGTGTGTGTGTATATGACAAGATAATAGCAGAGCATGTGTCTGCCCTCAAGGCACAGCCCTGACAGGGAGGTGTGCATGTGTGTCAATGTTGTGAGCGTTTACTGGGGCACCTCCCATTGTGGCTAAGATCGCTAAATTGTCATCCCCTGCAACAGGAGGCAATTACCTTGTTACAGCAAAGCAAAGTGGAAGAAAAAAAAAAAAAATCACACAGCTTTCCTATCGGGCCGCCACTGCCTGGAGGTATGTATATTCAACCAACACGCAACTCACTCTACAGGACAAGATACAGTAGTAGTACATCAGCGCTGTCACCACAAAGATTCATCAGCAATTGTTACCAACTTTTTGGGAGCAAGGAATTTCACAAGTCAATCACTGAATTCTGTATGCAAAGCCATGAATCTTAAAGGTTAAATAAATAGTAAAGCAAAGCACAACAAAGGGATGACTCAAGGGGGAAAAAAGTAAGTCACAAATGACAGCCAAACCTGCCATACTGGTGTTAAAGGCCACAGCAACAAACAAAACTGGTCCTTTGTGTACGCAACCATGCATGTGTCTCAGTCATCTATGGTGTTTACACAACTCTGTCTTTTTCTCTCCACCTCATTCAGCCAGATTTATTTTCTTGCCTATCAGATGAGATAAGTTTCACAGCATTTTAACACCTACTGTATGAAGCGATGCCGATAACACTGGCCTCCCTCCCTCTTCTGTCCCCACAGGAGAAAGAAAGGGGAAGGGAGTGGTGGGGGTCTCCAGGGCTTAGTGAGGTTAATGCTTTCCAGAAAGTGGCCTTACAGTCATGCTGTTTCTGGAAGAATTCACCAGGCTGGGATCAGAAGCCCAGGAGTCATTAGAGTTAGTGGGTACTTTGCAGTAAGAAACCAGGAACAAACAAGAAGAACAAGAAGCTTCAAAGAAGTTGTCACATTTTACTGTAGATGCAGAGAAAACACACCAGCTATGAACAACAAAGCTGCTAGACATTTATATGATAGAATTCAAGCAGCCGGAAATGGATGTATAGTTAAGAATGGAACAGGCACTGTGATTAAACATGGCAAACACTACAAAGCGACTTGGTTCTCATAGCCCTGAAAGTTTCAAACACTGCATTCCATTGTTCACTACAATTAGTTTATCCAAATAGGCAGGACTGTTTGACATTAGTCAGCGGGAACGAAATCAAAAGCGCTCTTATCCAGGTATTTACACACAAAAAGTGTGGGATAATTTAAGACTGCATATTAAGCCAAACACAAATTTTCCCACTGAATTCTTTCAGTTGAGGCTGCTGTGCTGACTGATTCTATTCATTTCATTAAACTATTCAACAAATTACACTGTTTAATAATTAACTATGTCACTAATATCTTTTTTACAAGCAGTGTTTGTTGTCAGCAATTATTTGTCATATCATTAATTTGACAAGAATTAATCAATTAAACCCTCACAACACAGTCTGTGATTAGTCAACATTCATTCTGTACAAAGTTTCTTTTAAAAACACACTTGAACAAGAGCTGCTTGATTTTAAAAATATTAACTGATGGAAAAAACAGCTCACATTTAATATATTCTGTATTTTCAAAAGTGCTCCAGATGTTTAGCCATTTAGAAGAAAGTTGCTAGTGATCAGTAAGCACAGAGGTCAGCATAACCTCTATTCTGTCAGCAGAAATGCAGAGACACAAAACAAGAGTGCAGCTGGAGGGAGGGCTGATCCAGGATGAAGAAGCACAGTTTAACTCCCACCTCAAACCCCACCCAGCAGAACCACAACCCAAACGCCTCTCTGCTCATTACAAATAATACACAAACATGAGGAGTCTCCATATGGGCGAGAAAGCTTCTTTAAGGAACACAACAGGCATTTTTAAAGCTTTGTCCTAATCAGAAGTTATCCCATGAATAACTGGTGGGAATTCCAGCATTTGTAATTTACTAATAATACATTATAAACAAATAAGATGGAGAAATAAATAAATGATGAATTATGAATTATTGTGGTTTAAACAATGGTCTGTGTTCAAAAGAGAAGTAATAACAGTTATTTATGATCATCCTACTATAAAACTGGAAAGATTTACACTTACATCACAGACTGATTTACACGTGTTACAAATATGAATAACTTAACATGGCTTCTGCTCTGACAAAATACACCATTTAAAGATGCAACTCTGTAAGAAATCTGACGTACATTTCTTAACCTCTAAATATATTTATACTAGTGTTGTCAAATGATTAGAATTTTTAATCAAATTAATCACAGGGTTGCTATGGATTAATTTTGGTTTATCACGATTTAATATCATTCATTTTTAATCAAAATTAATCACGTTTCATTTTGCATGAGCAAACAGACTCAAGAAAGAAGGGAATATATATGCACTTAATGTGTTTGTCACAAGCTGAGCGACGCCTTAGCTCAAGTGCTAGCAGAATCTCCAACTAACTTATGCTTTGCGTTAAACTCATATTTGAAGCTGGAAGTGCTTCTGTGAAAAGAAAACTCCTTCCTGCAGAGAGTGTAAAATATTTTATGTCGATCAACTGTTCCATCTTGGGTTTTTTTCTACTCAAATTTCCCACTGAGAGGGCCAACGTGCTGTTTAGCATCTTCCATCTTTATGGGTTGGTTCTGCTGCCTGTCACTATTGGATCAGTTGCCCATTTGAACATGTGTGATGGTAACTCTACTTGGACAAACTGCCCAAAATGTGTTGCCAGAGACGTTCACAGTCATTCTGCACTGCAGATGGGTTAATTGTGTTAAAATATTTAATTAGATTAATCATGATAATGGCTTAATCTGCATTAACGTGTTAATTTTGACAGCCCTAATTTATATCAATTGTGGCATATCAAAATGTATGTTGGTTATTTCATTTGTATGACCCCCATTGAACCTCTACAAATAATGGGCAAAATATAACTTTTAGTGGCCACTATACATTATATTGGCTTGTTGAATAGATCTTAGTCAATCTACTCCCTGCTCCCAAAATGGTGGATTTGACAGTTCCCCATGTAGCTGCAGTTCCAACTCATCTACATGCATGATGTATTAGTATGGATCTTGGGACAGACCCACTTCAAGAAAAAGAAAACTTAAAAAGACCATGCGATAACCTCACATTAGGCCTGTCTAACTGTGTATACTGTCTTAGGAAGAAAAATAGGCCTCAATGCCTGCAGCCGACCGTCATTGCTGGACCATGTAGTTGATCTGACATATAAAACTCATTAAAAGGCTTTAAAAAATAGGTGCTGTGGGAGTAGGGGAAAGCTGGGAGTACAGCAGTGATGTCATAGCATATGACACTATGCTTGTAAGTCAGTGCACAGTCTGTGTGTGGGAGAGACAAGATACGGCGAGGGAGGAAAAGAGCAGGGACTTACACATACAGACATACATCATCATTATCTTTCCCATTTCTATCATACATAAATGCCGAGTGAACTTGTGCTCGCTCAAAGTGTGAAGTGATGTCAGTGATGAGCCTTCTGTCGCCCAGCTGGGAGACAAAGGCCTTTAATGCGGTCGATTTCAGAGTATCATAAAACTAGTCAAATAATAACCCTGGCATGGCAGAGATCCAAACACACACACTCATATGCACACAACTCTTCCTGTCATTAAAGAGTCAGTTTATATCCAGGCAACTACAGTGAGAGTACACACAAAGCCAACACCAGCTCCAAGCCACCATTTTACACGGCAGTCAAACAGTAGAAAGAGACCAGCTGAAACAAGCCAATATCTTATCAACTCTGACAAGGTTAAAAGCATAAGCCCCTGAACAAGATTTACTATAATAAAGATGAATGTGATGCACAGAAATGTGCGCACAAACATCAGTACGGGTAGGGAGAACTTAGGTGCAAGATCAGAGCGTAGTTAGGGTCAGCATATTTTACCATTTGCATTACAGACTCCCCAACACCCCCGCATATACAGCTCAACAAAGGAGTTGCTCCAGCCTTTGAAATCAGTCAGACATGGAGCGTGACTCAGTTTCTGAAGTTTTCCAAGGCAGGAAGGCGGGCCACATCTTGGGGCCATGTGCAACCCCGTTCTCTGTGCTGCTGCTGTGGGGATGGAGCGGGGCCCTCCAAACAAACAAAAAGAGTTTGCACTAGCCCAAGGCACTGTGTAAACCTATGGCCGGTACCAATGACACCAGTTTGGACACCATAGAAAATACGAAAACTCAAGCCCACACTTCATACATGTATGTGCCTACTCTGTACAGTCTGTATAGATGGATTACATTCCTGCCTTAAACAGTGTTTTTGGAGTTTGTTACAAATGGAACCAGACTACCTACTTAAGAGTGAAAGGAAATGAGTGTCACCAATTAATCTGACAGAATAATATATATGCTGAATGTCTGTTTAGTAGAGTTATTTTTCATAGTGCAGACTGCTGACCCCATGCTCTAAACTTCAAAGTGAGGAAAAGACAATACTTGTTGTATCTTGTTTTATACTTGTTTAGTATACTAGTAGACCCAAATTCTGCAATAATTATACTTTAGCCAGTGACAAAAGAAAAGTGTCTAAATAGTGGCCCATGCTATCTTCTCAATCTAAGTGAATGTGACAGTGCAGCTGTCTAGACAGTGTAATTCTGTTGCTCATTTTGTTTCTACACCATCACAAAGTAAGGAGGCTAATATCAGGGGCACTCAGAGCTCACTTCTTGAAGGACTGCCTGTTTTCTGGGGAGAAGCTGCACCGTTTGAACAGTACCTCTCACTCTCGGTCCAAGTCACGCTTTTTTTTTCTAACATCTTCTCCAGATTTCCAAACTCTTACCAGATGTAGAGAATTCACAGATGATTCATCGATCAAACCCACTTTGTAGACACCGACTTCGGGGGAGAGGGAAAGGGGGAAAAAACTTGGCGCCCTGAAGTGTCTTCACAAAAGGGCCATCTATTCTGCTGACTGGATTCTTGCAGAATGACTTGTGGCAGCAGCTGTTTGATTGTCATTAAATCCAGTGTAAGGCTCATGAGCTCATTCCATATCTTCATGTTAATGTGAGCCCTTATCTGTTATTATAAGTGCTGGGGCTCAACCTTAGCTGTTCCCCTATTTGTTTACAGCTAATAACCTGCGTGGCTGATCTCTTTGAATTATTTAAATTCCATATAGAGACACTCGGTGCTGTATTGTTACAATCCAACAAAACAAGAAAAAAGGTAGCATGTGATATAATCTACCCCTGTGATAAGATCATCCAAAACTCTTTACAAACACTTGTGCCTTAAAAAACAGCCCTGGGACATTCGAGTCACAAGGCGAGGGAAACTATGACAACAAACAAACCTGGAATAATCACTCCTAAGACCACAAGATTACAAGGCTGCGTAGCGAGAAATGCCCTGGAAACCACAAGTGGCTATGCCCCGCTGAGTGCTGCTATGTCTCTGCTGTTAAAATGTTCATCTCATTAAAGCAAGAGGAAGAAATATATAAGCATTTTGGTATTATTTGGTATTAATATTATTTCAGTTATTTCGGTCCAAATTTAAACTGATGTTAATGTGGTAAATTATCTTTCCTGATTAACATCTGATGAAGAGAATTCACTACCTAAAAATAAAAAGTTGCGTCTGAATAGAAGTAGGACTACTGAAGCAGAGTAGACAGCCAAATAAAGTTTAATGTCCTCTGGGTTTTTCAGTGTGTTACAACATGTGTGACAGTGGTTGAGGTTTCTGACCACTGACAGGACTTTCACCAGCTACTGGAACCAGCCTGAAGGCAGCGGCAGCAGCAGCAGCAGACCGTGACACTGACAAAACACTTCCATGTAGTGGGAGGAAAATGCCAACTCCCCAAGTCCCCTGCCATCCCCCGAGGCCAGGTGATCTGCAGCCCCGCCCTCCGCTGAACAACTGAACACTAGCCACCTGAGCTCCAAGCTTCGCATCAGGAAACCACCGACACAAACCCATTTCCTGAAGACAGATGCCAAAATCAACTGCTGGGGGTGGTGTTTACCAATAAAGATGTGTTGTGAAGTTTACAGCTTGGGCTTGATTGAGGCCGGAGGCTTGGTGAACACCGAGAATTATGGCCAACCACAGAGGAAACAGCGGATTCCAAAAGAGATCATTTAAGGTTGCACTTCTTCCCATCTTTGACCAAGGCTGCTCATGCTGTTAAAAATACAGACTGCTTAAAAAAACTAAAACTTTCTGTAAGGTTTCCAGTGACATAACAAAAAAGATTGGAGTATCTCACATAAGGCAAGGCAGAGAGCAGCTGGCAAACAGACACCATGTATCTGCTTTATCTCTGTCCAGTCACAAAATAAGTAATGCTCATGCTTTTATTTACTTGCAAAATTCAATTATGCCGATGGCACTGTGGGCAAAAGTGCTTTTTATACTCATTACCATGGCTGCAAATACGATAACGCACCACTCCTGAGAGGGAATATGTGACTGTGTTAGAGCAAACTTGCTTTAAATGTTATTAAGCTATTCATCAGTCAGAACCAAAACACAAACATCAGACTGGTTTTCACGTTGTTACATGTTACAAGGCCTGATGGAAAAGCAGCAAAAAAATAGAAATGACACAGAATGTCATGACAATGAAAGTTTAAAGAGCTTAGTAGTCTTTATCCCAGGTAAGCTGGCTCTCTCCCATACCTTCCACACAGTACTTGTTCCCCACTGCCTTTAACCATGTTTCCTTGTTAGCTCTGTCTGCCCGGATATGCCAACACATTTGTTTCTTCAAATCCTCATCAAGGCCAATTCCCCACAAGGGACCATTAAGATTAGGACCCTGATGGGAGTTTGTTTTGACATTTGGAATGCATTAGGGCGTCTTTCTCCAGCAGAGTTGTGGTCGTACTTGTTCATCAGCAGACCTGAGATGACTTTTTCTGACAGATACAATCCACATCATCAGCTCTGCTGCCGATATAACATTGCAGGATTACTTGTAGATGTATGCAAATAAGGTTACTGAAAGAAGAGCGCCTTCAAAGTAAGATGTGAGAATATGTGCTGTATATGTTCCCATTGTTTATTTTACTAATGACTTAGTTGTGATGTGTTCTGTAACCTGACACTAACAAATTAAAGAAATCTTACACCTGAAGTCTTCTTGAAACCTACTACTATGAGACTAAATAAATACAAGCCCTGAGCAACACATGCAGCAATCATTACTGTGATCACAATTCATGAGACTGTATTAGAGTAGCTACAAGCTTCTTCACCCACATTTAGTGCAAAATCGCCTGTTGTTGCTACTCTACAGTCAAAATACAGGTTTTGTTGGTTATTGAGATTTTTTTATTCAAGCCTTGTATTTGCATTAAGAGGAGGAGTTATACTGACCTGCATGACCTGTGTTGGTAAAACACTAACTACTCCTGCTGTTGCTGCTGTTCACTCCTTGGAGCAAACGTAACATTAATGGTTGATTTGACATAATTTCTTGGAATAGAGTCAAGCAATGACACAAATAAAACAAAAACAAGCCACCACTAAAAAGTATGATCTGGAAAAAAAAAAAAAAAAAAGCAACAAATATGCAACAAAAATATCATATCAAACAATACAAATTTTCCTTTTGGTGTGCATTCAAAATACACCCTGAGTCTACACCCACACTTCTTATGTGCAAGCAGTAATAAAATAAACTAAAATAACTTTCAACCCACAACACATCAAGTCATTTTATTCACTCAAGTGGACAGGACTTGGCATGAGGTACATTATAATGGGATCACATTTGGCCACAAGTGAAACTGTCCATACTTGTCTCTTTGGGTTTACAGTAATCATCTACTAATCTGGCTCGTTTACAGACCCCAGAGGAGTAGAACTCGGTGCCTTTGAGTTACCTGCCAACAAAATGGAACTATCTCAAATCGTGTGGAAATATGCAACCTAGGTGTTTCAAAAGATAACTCAAAGCCATAAAGTCATTCCCCAAGATTGCGGGTCCTTAAATCTTGACCGATAAGGTTTGGCTGAGATAACAGATGTAAACTTGGAGTGAGACAGGACTCACACAGGATTTCACAAACCCAAAGGTTTGGAGCAGCTGCTTCAGACTGGACAGCATCCCTTAGTTCTTTGAGTATTGTCCATGAAGACAGGAGGAGCAGTGTGTGTCTGCGTACATGCATGATAAACAGCAACAGCACTTGAACTTGTCTAAGAGGTGCTTCAGGGCACTGAGGCTGCCTGGGCACAAGTACTGTTATTCATGTTTTTAGAGGATTTTGTAAAAGTTGCATTCCTCACTTCCAAGGGGAAGACAAACTGCCTAACACAGGAACCTGGGAGCCAATGAGTCTTTGGTCTTTAACCCCATATTCCCAGAAATACTCACACAATCAAATGTTGAAAAACAGAGGGCTGAATTGTCACTAAAGATTCACAACTGACAATGCATTTAAGTTATTGTATGTGGCTGTGAGAACCAAAATGTTGATTGGAAGGACAAGGAGCGGTGTTGTCTGTAAATAAATCATGCCATTCAGCTTGATAAGCAGTGAGGTTCCCTAAACACCAGAGGATGTTTCCATTAAAACACCCCAAATTGGCTCATTTCCTAAATGAACTAGCACACAAGGTTTTAACTGTTGTCAGTCTAATCCTGAGGAACCCGTGCTTAATCTATAAGAAATCCAATTTGTCAGCTATGACTAGCAAAACAAAGGCTAATTCCAGTAATAAATCTCACCGAATAAAGCAGCGGTTTATTTCTTATGACATGTCTGGGTCTATTTGTTTATACAGCCTGAGGGGACTGTTTGTTCATTGTTAACACTGATGCATGATTTTAACAAAGATAAATCAGATCGCCCACTTCTAGTATACACGTGTCAGACACTATGATAACCATCAAAACTAAGTGACTGCAAGGAATGATGATAATCTTATAAGCTATCAAATATAACCGTAAATGAGAACTTAAGTTAATACTACAGTAGTTATGAATAAATTCACATGGAAATGAAGGGTAATCAAAGTGTAAAACATTAAGCATGTGGTCAGGATCATTTGGAATCTCAATAGTGAACTCTTTGTAATATTCAGGACAACTAAATCTGCCCTAGAGCAAGGCATCTGTTCAAATTGTGGCCACTAAGGGTTTTGTAAGACCCTACTTTTGACTACTAACTACAGATTAATTTGATGCACAAATAAAACATTTTTAAAAAATGCAATAACAGAACAGAAATGCTGGATTTCACCTGCTGTTATACTCATTTTGCCCTTGTCACTTTGTTAAAGATCATCATACCAATGCTTGAAACATTAAGTCTTCACACAACCTACATCACATCATATCAACATGATGTAGGTCCTATAACATGATGTGGCTCCATGGATCTCCTGAGCGGGGTCTTGTGAAATCTGGAGACTTTAATACGGTACGGTGCACTTTAAATGTACTGTTTCAGACTCTGATCTATTGCATGTGGAAAACAGAAATAAAAATAACTCTGACAACTGGTCCCACAGCTTGTAAAGAATTATGCAATTGGGAGCTCTAGAAGAAATATCTCCACAGACAGGATTCCTGGAAAGAAAACTCAACCGGAGTGCACCTTAATGATTTGCATAAAGTGTTCTTTCTCCAGTTACGTTTTCTTCTTAAAACATCGTTATCCAGTTATGGACTTGTCAATAAATAGGTGAAGGCAACTCAGAGCTTTACTTACAAGGAGACAGTCCGGTCTGGAAGGTCCAGAGGCGTTCCTGTCAGCTCCAGATTACTACAGTCCACTGAATCTCCGTTGCAGGTACAGTTCTGGGCACACGGCAGATCTGAACTCAATCCATAAGTGACAAACAGTTCGACCGACAAAATTAAATAAAAAACACAACGAGAAGAATATCCAAATCTTCCCAGGGACGCCGCCATTTTGTATCCAGTTTAATAGCGCGGCCGCTGAGCTGTCTCTCCTCGAACCCTTAAACTGGAATATTAATGTAGCTTCAAAAAGACTGAACGCCTTTTCTAGCACATTAACTGTTTTCTAGCAAGGCTGAGGCTAGTAAAGTCGACAGTGGAGTAAAAGGTTTCCCATCCCAGTAAGAGTCATTTAGGACACAAGTTCCCAGTCCAACTTTCTCCTCTGGTGTCCGACCCGACGCGGGCTAAAAATCAAAAGTAATCACACATTAACCAGTAAAAGTAGGCTACGGCGAACTTGTTTGTCGCCTTAAACTTATATCCACCTTGCAAGAGTGTGTCCGTAAAATATATATTAAAAAAAAAAAAAAAACCCTACATTTTTGATATCGCTACTACTTTGGTGACAGGTTAAAAGAACGTGCAGCAGAAAAACGCCGGAGCACACAAGTGCGCGAGACAACTTCAATTATCTGTTGATCAACCGAACAGCAGGGGGAAAAAAAAGTCTCCAAAACTTCCCAACGCGGTTACGGGGATTAAAAAATGTCCTCGGAGAAGTTGGGGACGTCGCAGATAAAAGTTGAAACCCGGAGGAGCAGAGACGAAAAAGTCCGGCGTTGGTGTCTCAAGCCCAGCGCCGCATATCGCCCAAATCACAACAGCACTGAGGCTGATAAATCCAAGTCTGTCCCCACTGAACTCAACTAACTGCTTATCAGGAGCAGTCTGTGCTCACAAAATCCTGACGATCCGATTAATAGTAAAATACGTTGCCCCCTCCTTTCGACCGTGTACCACCGCCGTGACTTTTTCCCTTTCTTGAGTTTGCTGTTACTTTTCCTTTTTTCCTCCGTGACCGTTCCGTAGTCCCACGTTGGGTGCACAACAGCGGCATAAAGGTCCGCCTCCGGCTTGCAGTGATTGGTCGTTACGAGTTGATGGACGGATAAAGCGCAAACCTCATTGGTCGCTGCGGCCTTTCAGTGCGTCTTGGAGTTGGAGAGCCTTTGAGCGGCTGTCACTCAGCGGTCGTTAGCCCCGCCCATGTTTCCCACCCCGGGGTGTGAAACCGCACCACCTCCCCTCACTCTCACTGCCTCTTAAAGGGACGACCACCGAGATCAGCCGCCGTAATCGCATTATAACAAGCCGTAATAACGTAATAGGTTTGAATCCAACTGCAATTGCATTTCAAGTTTTTATGTGACGTTAAAAAAAAAAAAAAACAGAATTGCATGTAAAAGAAACGTCTGCCTGGAAGTGAGGTGTTGTATAATATTCAGACAATCTCTTATTTAAATAAAAGGCAAGCAACCACTGATCTTTCCATAAAAATAGACTACTAACACCACCATTATTACTTAACCCTCAAAGATCTAAACCAGGGGTGTCAAACATGGGTCCTTGTAGATCCACGGTGAGCTGTAAATTGTAATACACGTGTAAATGAGAGGCTGATTCATAATATTGTTAAAATTGCATTTATTTTTCTTTAGAAATTTCCAGTTCTGCATGGTGGTTCACATTTTTAAAGGGTAGTTTGTTGATGTAACCATTTTCATAATGTCATGTTACTTTATTCACTCTACAGTATGAGAATAGTTTGGAGTTGACATTATTTATAGGCTATTATGCTATTATTTTACTGGTCCAGTGCATTGGAGATCATATTGGACTGTATGTGACCACTGAACTAAAATGATAAATAGCCACCGGTGACTAAAAGTATCTACTGTTTTAAAATGTCCAATAACTTTTGAACCATTAATCCTATCAATATGTTTTAATAATTCAGGTAAAATACAAATTCTCAGCTTTTTGTGGTCAAATATGATCCATTTGGACATTCAGAGGCTCTATAATGAGCATGGAAACAAGGTCATTTTCTGCAACATTGATTCACCAATAAAAACCCACGTAGTCTGACAAAGGGCAGTGGTTGTAAACACCTGTTTTTATGTTTCAGTTAATGGTATTTTTTCCTGAAAAGGTCATTTTCTTAGTTTTTCTATCCTGTGATATGATAACCTTTGAATTTACTACATGATCTGTAAATTAAATATGGGAAAATGCCTGATTTTCAATGGAAAATGCAAAATATAGAGGATACTATGGTAACAAATGGTGATAAATCACTTAGGAAAGGTTAAATGTAGAGAAAAAAAATATTTGGAAGTCACCACAAAAATAATTCTAGGTCTGTAAGGGTTAATATGAGAACCTATAGGTTCTACATAACACATCATCTCTGTAAACCAGACTATTTGTAACATGGCTCTAGTTACTGTAATTATGTGCCTACTTTCTGTTAACCTCACCACATTACAAAGGACACGCTCACTGGAAATTGGAAAATGACTAGAGGGTAGTTAAATTTACTTAATCTGCTCAACTGATCACAGTACACACTGTTGCCCATAAAACTGGAATCATTCTATTCTCAGATACATTCCTCTTTTTATTCTCACTTTACACGTCAGTAATCAGCTTTGATCAGGTGCAACGATTATATACTGAGTCCCAGTTATACTTTATCTATCAAGAATAAATCTCATTGTCACAATCATTTCATGAGAAGAGGTAAAAATATTTTATTCCAACTTTATGGGCAACAGTGTACATACAAGGAAAATGACCATTTTCACTTTTTTTCCCCATTTCTAAATATGCAAGTATCTCCCATATTGAACAATCCAGAACATGCACATATTCTGGTACACACCAGATGTTTCTAAAGGGAAATTCACAGTGTCATTGTACAAGTTGCAGACTAGATCATGACTGGCTCCAGGATTATTTCTCTCCTGCCAGATCTAGATAGTGTCACATTCTGTAAAGATAACATTATGCACAATGAAACTTCAACATTATACTGAAGGAACATAAAAATGTAAAAGGAGTAGAGGTTGTTCATAACACAATAACATGTCCAGGGTCTACCACGACTTCACCCATTGGTAGCCAGGATGGGCCCAGCCCCCCCACAACCCTCTTGAGGAGTAAGCATTTTGGAAAATAAATGAATGAATGAATGAATGAATGAATGACTTTGATAACAGTGGGATTTTGATATAAATTAAACTCCTCTGTATACAGAGTAGTTTGACCAAAGTGTTGGACAGTGTGGACAAGTTATTACACCAGTTTTAATAATCTGTCACAGATTATTAACTACTGTTACAGTGCCCCTCTGCAGTATATTTAAATACTTTCATGTTGACTAATATTAACTGCTGTACTGTTAGTTGTAATGGACTTGGAATGTCCTTCACCTCTTAAGAATCTGAATACTCAATCAGTCGTCTCTGAGTTATGTCCATCACTGGTGAATCTTTCCGCACAGGTGTGTCAGTGCATATGTTGATGTGATTAAGTGCTAACTGAACTGTGTGCTTGTGTGTGTGCATGCTTACCCGTGTGTGTGTGTATGTGTGTGTACTTAGTGCATCCATGCTGATCTTTTCACCATTTGGAAGTGCCCCATAATGGCTGCCTGATAGCACAAAATTCTTCCCAAATGTTAAAGGCATGTTCACCCGTTGTCTCAGAAATGCACATCTGTGATAAATCAGCAGCCCTGTCAGCTTTACTGGCCCCTTGAACATTTTTTCTCATCAAATATTTTCTCTGGCACTGACAGTCTGTATTGATTGACTTTGTCAGAGCTATTGTGATTGCTTCATGTTTGGAGAAGTCCCACATTTCATTGCTATTAATCACAGTAGCAGGGACACAGATATTCACACCTGCAGCACTGCAGGCAGTTTAGTGGCACAGTTCTTCGTTCTTTTTTCCATGAATAGGCCTAGGTTTCACATTGCATCATGCATGTGTGAGTGAGCACAGTAGCCCACAGGTGAGGCCTCCAGCTCTTAGGATCAAGAAAAATATCTGAGATATGAGACTCTGTTTAAACATGATTTCATTGGTGATTGAAAACTGAGTAAAAGAGGCCAGCTTCTATAGTTTGTCCTGAAATCATATTACTTTGAGAGTTGGGACTTGTCGGGAGCTGTGAAATGTCTTACTAAAGAACAGAGTTGGCTGCTACTTGAAAAACCTGTGGAGAAGCAACTATTTCACTGTCATGTTTTGAATGATTAGCAGTAGTTCTATTGATCCATGTATTTCAGGTAATCTTTTTTAGAGAATGATTGGCAGACAAATCAGATAATTAAGGCTACAGTTCATAAGTGACATGTTTTCCTGTTACTGATATTTCATATTGGTTTTATTCATGCCCCCCAGGGGTATTATAATTAGCTCTACCTGTCTGAATTTGTATCTGCATCTGTCTGCACCATGTCTCAGTCCTACCAGAAGATTGTCTGAGTCTTAAAATCGTCAATATTTGGACACAAGCTTTTTTTTTTTTTTGACATTTTTGTGGTTTTCTCTTAAATTAATGCAGTTAAGCATGCACTGTAAAACATTACCTGTCAACATGATTCATTTCTTGCTGGTCCAGACGACAATCAAAGTACATTTTTATTTTTACACTCAGTACATAGTAACATCACATCTGACGTTTGCACACTTAGTTTGGTCATAACTTTTTCAAGACTTGGTCATACAGTACATACAGTTCATCCATTCCACCATAAGTAACTTTAAAACAAGTGATGAGAAAAACATGAAAATCCTGGAAGTATTGGTTTTTAGGGACAATGCAGTGATTTATGACATACATTTCTTTTCATTTATACTAATAATACTTAATATCTGTCACTTCCCACCTATGGTATAAATGCTAAATTCAAAAGTTTGATTCTGCAATTCACATCATTTCTCCCTCATCTGACCGTGAGGTAAGATTTGCCATTTCAGTTTTATTTCAGGTTTATTTCAGTACTTTATGTCCCATAGAAGTACAAGTACCGAGTGACAGGAGGTCTGCAGTGACAGCCATCCCAAGTATTTCTAACCCTGCATTTTTATGTTCCTTCAACAGATAGGGTATGTGGTCCAGGTAGTTTGGGTGTCTATTCTGAGAGTACTGCTGACATGTCTTTTAATGTGATTTATCTGGTTGATGACCTGCTGTGAGGGACTTGGCACACAAATATCACTAATGCAGCTGGTAAATACCAAGTTAAGACTCTGAGTAATACACTAAGCTCTGGTTATGGGCTTTTTCATAGGAAATAATCCTTATTTATGTGTGAGTGTGTCATATTTGTGATTTAAGCCTCACAAACAGTGTATGCAAATCCATTATAAAGTGTGCAGCATGCTTTATTTATTTCATTTATGTTTTATAGGAACTGATCTGAAATGAATAATAATATAACATAATAATGCATCATATGTGGTCAATGCAAAATACAAGTAACACTATTTCTTATTAATGGATGATTTCTCCACTACACTCTATTACTGCACTCATATTACTGTATTTGTCACAGATTTATGGCACAGAGCAGCACATGTGTACATTTCATGCTGCACCATCTTAGGGATTTTTCTTCCCCTGGTATGGATTGATTTACAATCTGAGACACAGAGAACCCTGCGAAGAACTCAGATTGTAAGGAAAGCATTAACAGCTTCTGCTCTTCCATAACTGCTCTGCTCTTCATACTCACCTGTGCCCATTCTGTTTTGTGCTGCTGTGTGAAGTTGTGACTGATGAGAAAAGTGGACGTGAGTCTGTCATGAGGGTGCATTGTAAAGAGGATAATGGCTGCACCAGATGAGCCTTTGGGTTTTGTGTGTACATGGATGTTTTTAACACCAACCATATTGGTGTTTACACAGCTGGAAGGGAATGAAACTGTCAGTGCATACATGTCTAAAACTAAAGGTATCACATATAGGGATTTTGGGGCTGCTATAGGGGGAAAAAAGCAAAAATCCTGCACTCTGTCTATCACTTGCACTAACTTTATCAACTTTTTAGTCTGTAGTCCTACCTTTGCAAAAGTACATCAAATAGAACCACACAAAGGACAGTGTATTTATTCACAACGGGGGCAAACAGAGATTACAATAAGCATCTGAATCAGGGTTACTTAGCTCATTTACATTAACAAACATTGTATAGAGCTCTTAAAGGATCAGTATGTAAGATTTACACATGCTTAAGGGTCAGTCCATGTGAAATCAGCAATGGCCTCCTGACGGACTATCAATGGCCACTTTTACACAGAGATCCTGGAAAAAAGGTGAGATGGTGAGCCCACCTTTTTGCCACCATTGACTGATTACCACAGCCAAGCCAAAGGAGTAACAGAGGTGAAACAGGCTGGACTTTCACACAGCGGACCTGCGTTCCGGAATCAAAGGGGCAGTGACGCAGCACAGTGTATAGTGTGACATATAACTTGCACATTGGAAATACTCCAATCATAGCAATGTTGCTAACCTCTCCATAATCGGCCCATCTTTCACTGCTCCACAAATGTTAGCATTGATAGAGTCCTCTGCCCGAAGTGACAACAGCTCGCGGATCTCGGCGTCTTCCCAGTTCGACATCTTTCTGGTCGTTTTGATATGTTTTTTTACTGTCCACAGCCGGCGCTCATTTTTAAATCCCCCACGGCGCAGGGGTCGTACAAGCAATACATCATCAAAACATCACACCTTGGTTGCGGAACAAGAGGTGCTCCTTTTACACAGCGTTCCGGAATCGTGATTCCACCTTTATCACAGCTCTGTTACTACCTCCAGAGGCGTTACAGAGCTGCAAAAAGGTGGGACCAAATGATCCCACCATTTCGTTTACACAGATGTCGTTCCAGAATAAAGGTGAAATATTCCTGAAACAGAAGTGCTGTGGAAAAGGGGCTCATGTGAAATCAGCAATGGCCTTCTGACTGACTATGTATGGTTTGCTAAGAAAATAGTGTTATTAGCTGTTTTTAAACACCATGTAAAAATTCAACCATATATCTTTATTAGTTTTTGAGATACTAGTGTTTTGAAGATAGGGTCTGACTGAAAAAACAACTGGTACAGAAAAAGATGCTAAGTTCAATAAATCATTGGTTTTAAATTAATCATGATGAATGCATGAAATTTCAGGAGCTGTAAAATATTATTAAGTTGTAATTCAGAGGCATTTTGGTCCAGTATATGTCCACATTAAAAGACATTAGAGCTTTCAAATTTTGTCTTATGTTGGACTATTCTGGTGAGTATTTTGTTTAAGAAAAGGTTCTGATTTATAAAATATACATATTTCTCATGTATGACAAGGTCTAACGTAAAACAATTAAATCACTGAAAATACTTTGTCTGCATTACAGTAATACATGCGCAAAACACTGTGTAAGAAATTGGTATCTTTGACAAAACTACAGTTGTGCACAAAGTTTTGGCATTGACAAACTGATTCTTTCTAAAATGTCATTTGTTGGCCAAGAAAAGTATTTGAAACATAATACTTGTAATTGCTCTGCAGTGTATGTCAGAGGATAATAAATGCCCTACTTACATCAACACAACAAACTTCAATCTGATGTTGAAAATAAGAAACTGGTATCTTTCAAATGTAATAACTTATTGAGCATCTTTTATTACATGTTCTGTCACAATCCCGATATCACAAAATCTAATGAAGATTAAAAGCTCCAATTTAGTGTTGTGTTTGTTAGGACTAATGATGTTATTTACTGAGCGTGTGAAATCTGGCAAAATGAGATGGATTTATCTTTGTGGGTTTATGTGAAGATGATGTAGGTGTGTGTCTGCTAGGAGTAGATAATACGATGACATTAGTTAACTCTGTTTGTAAGCTGTCCTGCTTACCTACACCTATTAACAGCATTTATACTCATGTCAGTATCGGAGATTTAAGTTTGTTTTTCTATTTATGTCAAAGTACTCACACGTTCACAGTGCCTCAGTGCAGCTCTTCTGCAACAGGGCATACATAGCAGAGTTACATAAATAAACAACCAATTCAAAGCATAACACAAACTATTTTTTGCACTTTATGGACACAAGTTGGACCTACTATATTATCAATTCTACTTATTAAAAAGCAAAATAAGAACAAGTGCTGCCAGGCACAACAAACCCCGCCCCTCGCATGTATTTCACCCATTATAAGTAAATGGGAAGATTAAAAAAAAAAAAAAAAATCATAAAAATTTTAACTTTGACCTACCTTTCCAAAAATAATTCTGGGTCACTGGCAATCTATGAACCCAATTTGGGTGCGTCTATGAAACTGGGTTCATTTTGGTACCTGGCACTTTGCCAGCTTTTTTAGACTCAATAATAAAATAGAAATTTAGACATATTTCCCCCCAGGATGTACCTAATGATGACCTCAGATAAATGCAAAAAAAAAAATATATATATATACTTTTGCTCTGAGCCATTCCAAATTTAATGATTTTTTAATAAAATATTGGGGCCAAAAATAGGACCAAAATTGGGACAGAAAAAGTTACCTAGGTGTCAGTGCATTTGATCTGGAAAACATGGCTGTAAATCGTCTTATATACCGCTGTAAATAAAGGCACTGTGTTAAATTTGACGATCTTAGTGGTTTTCTAATCCAGACATGCAGGTTTTTCATGAATCGGCAGTCTCATTCCAGGTTTCGCGAGTGGACATCCATCATGTCCACTCACGTTACATGCAGAATCTGCCCGTTTCAACACATATAAATTGTGAGTGATTTTGGAACAGTGGTCATTTTTGTGAAACACTTGCCTTGCATAACTAGTTCAATTCCCAGAATGTACTTGTGAGAGAATACAAAGGTATTTTAAAATATAGTAGCGTGTAATTTTCGTGTCCTTTTTACTGTGTTACACACAGATTTTTGTATAAAAATAATAAAATGTGTTTTATCAGAAAAATAGTTTGTCTTTTATCTCAGTAAATATTTATTTTTAAAATAGACCCAAAGTGCTTTCAAACTTGCTTCATAACATTAGTCTACATCGGGTCTGAATTTTTTGCCCCTGTGTACTATCTTTAGGGACCAGTTTCATAGAAGCACCCATCTGGTATGAATTGAACTGATGGTTTTGCTGCTGAAGTGTTAACAAACAAACAAAGAAACAAACAAACCCAACCAAAAGCAATACCCCTTGCCTCTCCTTCAGGGGAGGGGGTAAATATCAGAAATTAGAAGTAACATATGTTGTCATTTGAAGCATACGTAAGCACTGCGTTAAGTCTCAGCAAGTTATTTGGGGCTGATTAATGGAAAGTGAAAGCAGAAGCTTTATAGGTGTGGTTGATGACTCTTCCCTGGTTTTTTGGTGCTTGGGATATTGTGATGGCAGCAGTGGCGGTGATGGTGAGAGCGTGGATGGATGTGTAAGGCCTGGAGCGATTCATCACGCTCGTCTTACTGGAATCTTCAAAGATAACAAACCATCTGCTGCAGCTATTCATCAACTATAAAATGGAGAGGCGTGAAACCCGGCCAACTCATCATACTGGGACTGGATGGCTAACGGGTGTTGCAGGAGCGTGGAAATGCCTCGCTAATAGGAAGCAGAAACAGTTTGGGCATTTCTGTCGATACCAGCCTCTTTGCTAAGTGGCGTGATGCGTGGCCTCCAAGGACGGATGTGAAAGAAAAGGGGAGAAGAAAACTATGACAGATGTACTGAAAGTCAAAATATAAGAGGACAACTTTTCAAAGCGTGATGGGCTAGAGGCCAAATTTTACATCTAGAAAAATCCTGCTTGTCCAATACCTTCTGTCTTGTCGTTCTCTTTTGGTTTCATGGTTTACAAATTATTTTGTAGCAGCTACTTGTAGAGTTTGATCAGATTTGATGTGATCTACTGAAGCAGGTCATGAACTAAATAATGGACTGTGGCGTGGCTGTTAGTGTTCAACACTACCACATGATCTGCAGGTGTCCAAACACGGTGCCGCTGGCTTTTCTTTCCCCTGAATAATTTTTTTTAATATATATTTTCAAAGTGTGTGCTAACATTTACATTACTCATCACTGTTTGTCTAATGAGGAGAGTGAATCAGGCCGCGCTGTGCCAAGTTCCTGTCAGTAGGTAAAAGTCGTAGCTTGGCGGCCCAACGGCAAGTGATGACAGACAAACCATACCACCTCCCTAACCTGTTCCATCACGAGGTAGGCGTGGTTATAGGTGCTCATCCTGTCTGTTTTGCTTACATTTCAAGCTTACAATGAAGGCATGCATTGTTGGAAGTAGGGCTACCATGGCAGTTAGTTTCCATGTGTTTTCAACAGGTGTTTACTTGTGTCTACATTGCTCACATCCTCACCCCGCAAAGACAAAGTTGAGCCAGTGTCTTGTTGGTTTTGTAGCCTCATTGACAGGCAGGGTGGAGAAGGCTGGCCCTCTTGTGTATTTGGCTACGGTTGTTTTAATAGGCCTTGTCAATAGAATATTTCATAAAAGAAGCGATGGCCTGGAACAGTTTTTGTTCAGCGCAAAGAGAGGAATGTGCTTGTTTCACTCTTTGAAAGGTGACTTCTGTGCTGCACTGCTGCAGCAGCCAAACAGCTTTTTGTCTGCTAGCACTCTTTGTTTCTGTGTTTCTAGTGTGAATGCATTTGTACCAAGAAGGGATCTCATTCTGCCTTTTGTCTTTTCCTCACTCCCATTTTCTTTTCAGTGTCTTAAAAAGAGGTTTAAGCACAGCTTTTGTTGTACAGAATGTAATTACCGCAGTTGGAATTATTGAACCCAGTGGCCTTTCTTTAATCTAACTTAGAAAATTCCTCTAAGGGCAAGATTAGAAAGGCCATTTTCTGCCTTCCTTCTTCACACTGAGCAGTAACAGTAAAATAATTTAATATAAACCCATTGAATATACAGTAAAATCACCAGACCTACCTTTGACCTGTCAAATTTCATGGTTGGTTACACATAGGTCTAGTGTTTAGACATCTACTGAGTGGTTTAATTAGCCAGCTAAATCAGAATGGTCCACCGGTCTAAATTCAATTAGGTCTTCAAACACACTCAATGGCACCACAGGCCCGAGGTGGAAAATTCAATTTATTTGAAGTAACTGGATACCCATTTACTGCATGGCGGACCAGATGGCCTCTCCCTTGGTGTGCGTTGTATATGTTTACGAGCAATTCGTCCACCATCATTACATTATCTTAAGTGTATCATTAGCTGCACAGAAATGGCAATTAGCGAGTGTGTTAACTGATGCTGTATTGTGTGTATGTGTGTGTTTACCAACCACCAGGAAAAGAGGAACAAGAAGAGAAAAAAAGTTTATTCAGGCACTGCTAAACTTTTCTCTCTGAAGTACCTGGGAAATTATAGTCATTCAATAAAACTGCAGTTCACTGCAGTTGCACTTTCACATTCATTTACAAAAAAGCTCCCTGTAAATATTCTAAAGCAGACATACACGAGGCAGATGTATTTAAAAAGCGAAACCACCCAGTAGGCTAATGAGCACAAGACTGACATTCCATCAGTGAAGAGAATGAACTTGTATTAATCAAACCTTTTCTCTTTCACAAACCTGCTTCTCTCTCCACTCACAGCTCTGCAGAGGCCAACTCATTAGCGGAGGCTTTGGGAACGCTTGTATAGCTATATGGGATACAAAGAGAGAAAAGGGTGATCCTTCCTTTTTCTCTGTGTTCCCTCGCTCCTGACAAAGTAGGGCCTCGGTGAATAGCAGAAGCAAAAGCAGAGCTGAATGGAGCTGGAGGAGTGGGGCTCGCTCATGCAGAGAGCTCCCAGCCCCTCTATACCTGCCCTGGAGAAAAGAGTGGCCAGCTGCTGCTGCTGAGCCTTTTTCCCTGACTTCAATAGAGACCTTGTGAAAGGAGCTTGGACAGGGTAGCTGAATACAGAGAGAGAAAGTGAGGAATGGAAGTTAGGGAGGGAAGGAAGGAAAAAGGAAAGGGGGTGGTGGTGGTGGTGGTGGTGGTGGGGCAGTATTTGGGGGAGTAATTGGGAGGAGAGGGCATGGAGTTTGCATAAGCCCATCGTTATGCCCCTGCTGTGCACAAAACTCTTGGGGTTATTTTGTGACAGAGAAGAAGAGCAGCTTGGTTTAATCAATCATAATGGAAATTAGCATGTTATAATGAAGCAGTTGGAGAAGTCCATTATTTGGGCAGTTCAAAGAGGAGATTGACTTTGGAGCTGGGATCTACGAAAGCCGGCCAAATCAAGCTTGGCAGGGCCTCTGCTGAAGCTCAAAGAGAAAATAAGTACTTTAAAGAGTTTTCAAATGGATGCCTAGTACAGTAGTAATGATATGCACGCAGCAGGTCTCCCCTGCTTTTATCCAAGTGCCTGTTTGAGGATTTTTGTGGCTATGTACTGGTAGGGGGGATACTTTTGGAATATTTTTTCACAGTTAAGCTGTTATCGTTGTATCGTTCCTTATTAGTCTCTGTCTGTTTTAACTTTTCTTATTATTATTATTCGTTGTAGTATTAGTATCAGTATGAGTTACAGGAACAGAATATATACAGAAACTATGAGGAATGCATTATAAAACGGAAAATGAACTATATATCCTGTTGTGGCTTAAATCTGTGGTGTTTAATAGTTTTTATGCATCCCAGCTAAATTCCTCATCGACAGCTGTTATTGCAAATGCAGCCCAGACATGATTCTGCCGCTGTATTCTGACTGCATGTAGAAAGTTGGAAAACAACCCTCAGTTTTCCAACATAATATGACATGCCATTAGGTATCTATCTTTATATTTAGTCTTTTGATTTGGACTGAGAGGAAAGAGCTGCAGAAGGAAGGGGAGTGTGTTTTTTTTAATTCAAGCATTCCCCCCCCCGATTTCAGCTTCTGCGGCTTTAAGTATTAATATTATAGGACATGCAGGACAAAATGTAATTAATACTTTGATTGTATTTAAATGTCCACATAAATACACACATATGCATGCACACCCTTACATAATCACAGTTTTCACAGTCCTTCCAACAGCGTTTCGCTGCTGATGCCACAGCTGCTCAACTTGTTTTTCCTCCCTTGTTCTCCTCTCATTCCTTTCTCTCTGCCTCCCTCATCAATATCTGCCTCCCTCCTTTATTTTGGGCTGCAGGCTCACCTCCTTCTGTTGACTGTACTGCCTTTTTGATGCCAGTTTCTTCCCTCTTTACCCCGCACCCCCCCCCCGACTGCCTCCAGGTCTCTACTGATGTTAATAGGATAATGGCTGCCATGTTACGCACACTTAAGGCCCACAGTGCTGAGGGCTGTTTAGCATTTTTGTGTGTGCAAGTGTGTGTGCCTGCTCTTTCAATGCACAGTGTGCTTAAACGCATGTAAAAGTTATTGCACAGAGAAGCTTCTAAGTTGTAAAACACAATTTTCTTTGTTGTGGCTTTTTATTCTCCATTTTTAAAACATTCTTCCTCTTCTGGAAATATGACCTTGATGACAAACTACAGAATCTCAACCCTGTCATTAGAAATAAAATAGTGCATTTAAAAGAAATGTACCCTAAATCACACCTCTATGTCTCTGAACCAAAAATGTGTCATCATCAACTATATCAACATTACAGGCAAAGGGTGGTTTGCATCATCACTCCTGTAAATTTCTAGGTTTAGATAATAAAAGCATTTTGGTTTGGTTATGGAAACAGTCACATTTTGGTTTAAGTATTATTAAATGCTTTGTGAGTCAAGCTTGTATCACATATTTCCTATTTTTCTGTATTTAACTAAACCATGGTTGTTGCATGGAAAGTGCTGTCATTTGCTAAACCAAACATTATCATTAAACAGTAACATATGGATGCAATTTTCACAGTTGAGCACACATTTTTACACATATGTTGATGTGTAGATATGAAACATAGCCATGGTTTGTTGAAAAGCATCATTTCATACGGTGTTTCAGTCACGCAGACTCGATCTTTGAATTATTGAATGGTAAAAAAAAAATTGTAATATTGAATGATTTATAGTGTATTGAAAATATACTCCATTTAGCTGCATCTGTTTATTGGAAAACGAAAGGACAGTAACAAAAGACCATTTGAGCTTTCCTGAGCTCCAGCCAGGTTCTGAAGGTGCTGTTTAAACTACTTAGCAGATGTTCCCAGTTTCTGATACGCATCCAGTTCTTTAACAGCACAGGAGACCTCTTACCACTCTTACCAAGCAAGTGAGCTTTGATGCTCGTAAGGCCTGCGTCTTCCTCCTTGAAACACTGTCAGAGCGAACAGCGAGGTATAGGTATATTCAGCAGAGAGAATAAACGAAAAGAAAGGTAAAGTGAAATGTCCCTCCTGTAATGTTTTCTCCCCCCTAGAAGAGCAAGCATTGGAGATAAAGTGCTGCTAAAGCAGAGCCAGAAACTGTCAGGGTTTTGCATCCAGCTGGAAAAGTTCTTGGACACTCACAACATTTTCGCATGCACCTCCATTTTATTCTTTGGAGCCGATGCTGGAGGAATGCTGGAGTTCAAGAAATCAAACAAAGTGAACTGAACTCATATTGAGAGCTTTGCAACCAGTGGCCAAAATACCTACGCGCACGCACACACAACAGTGTATGAACATGTGCATAGATCACGCGCTCTGTCTTTCTCTTTTCTTACACACAAACATAAACTAGGTAATGGAATATGTTAAGGCAAGAAAATCTCATTAGTTTAAATCATAAAACCATCATCCAAAAACAAGAATCAGCCATGCAGTGGAAATTAACATTCCTCAGCACTTTGACAAATTTTAAATGCTTTTTTTTTTTTTTTTTAATGCAAAACAAGTTTGCAAACTCAAATGTGATAATTTAACATTGCACAAGATCAGGACAATAATGTTCACTATGTGCCAGAGTCAGAAACAGTATTATCTGTGCTGGCTGGTAGCATTTTGGCATGACGCAAAAGCCACAAAACCCCATGAATTAGAAGTTTCTCTGTGGTTTGGAATTGCTCGAAATGTGTTGTAATTCAGAACACACAGCAGATGTCTGGGTTTGTTGAGGGGGGTAGGCATTAAATTCAAGTTAATAATGAGATATGGACATCTGAGACCGATGTTGTAAACATCTCCTAATTTCACCACTGAAGTCATTCAACAGGTTTATTGCTCATT
Source organism: Apogon hyalosoma (assembly GCA_037367295.1). Classification (NCBI taxonomy): domain Eukaryota; kingdom Metazoa; phylum Chordata; class Actinopteri; order Kurtiformes; family Apogonidae; genus Apogon; species Apogon hyalosoma. Next base: position 29,488,235 of record JAPQRP010000024.1, on the reverse strand, counting down.
AGCTCATTACAGCCACTGACGGCGACGGATCGTCATTCACTTGATTCTGGATTAGTTCCATTTTGACTTAACTCCTGCACATCAATTTAACCTTTTGCACTTCGGCAATTCGTTTTACTGGCAAAGTGCTGCTACATGTCAAAGTTTCCTGATGTTCCCCATTCCAGTTTATACACACTCACAGATAGCTTCGCAAGCACACACACACACACACACACACGCACACACACATACACACCCACACGCGCACACACACACACACACATACACACATACACACACCCTCCTGTGCTTGAATTTGTTGTGCTTATTTAGTGTGGGCACCTTGGGCAGTTTGAGGCCAGAAGCGTGACAAGGCAGATGCACCGCAGTTCCGCATGTCTAACTCTAACCAGACACTGCCAA
>JAPQRP010000024.1:29450746-29482852 GCA_037367295.1 Apogon hyalosoma | reverse complement strand
TGGCAGCCTGTCCACATGTTAACACATTCTCATGAGACTTTTCAATATTTTACTCCAAAATTTATTTTCAGCATAAATGAACATAATATTGAAAAGGTTTTATCCTACTTGATATCAATGTCTGTCGAGAACCACATGCTTTGAATGTTTGTGTAAGGCTTAAAAAATGTCTGTTTCAAGTCCACGTGTTACCGAGCAGTAATTTGACATTTTTCACCTAAAAATTTTATCTCCTCAAATTTTGCTCTACATAATGTTAAAGTGCTCATAATACCTACTCAAATATGTATAATACATGCATATAAGTTACTCTGCTTACGTGACAGACTGTTGAACATAAAATGTGTCCACGTTACTACTTGATCAGACCCTAATATCATTTCTGCTACAGTTTTTTTTTTTTTTTTTCCATTATGCACCTCCTCACCTTTCATCACTGTTATTGTATTGCACTACTGCTGTTATTGCGAGTAACAGTAGTTGATCTATATCTTTTACATTCTGGTATAGTTTATCATTTATACCACTTTTTTTTTTAAAATTCTTATTGTATTTTTACCTCTTTTTTTAATTGCATGGGATTTCTCAGCTGCATTTGAATAGAGTTCTTATACATCAGCTCCAATCTTCACTATTTCTTTTAAGCTTAAAGTTTTTATCTGTTTTATCTATTTATCTGTTTTTGTTTTTTTTCATGCCTATACTTTTTATTGTTTCCCTGCTGTAATGCTTTTAATGTTTTATGTAAAGCACTTTGAATTGTCTTGTACATGAAATGTGCTACAGAAATAAATCTGCCTTGCCTTGCCGAGTAAAGTGAGAGAGTATCTCAATCCTCTGCATGTCTTGTGCATCTACTGAGTTGACAATAAAAAAAATATTTTGAATCGTTGAATCTGAATCTTTCTGGAACATTGGATTTAGAATAAAATAGTTGATTCTTTCACCTTCAACTTGAGCGCTGTCTGACATTAATTTTGATGATTTTGTGGGTGTCACTAAGTTGTATAACTGCTTATAATGCCAATAATAGGTGAGATAAATAGTTGCTGAGAACTAGTTTGGTGCATTCAGAACAGTGATGTTCATTCACAAGACTCAGCTGCACAGCAATGCACAGACAGATGGGAAATAAGCCTTCATTACCTACTATTGCTCATTTATCTTTAAACGGTTGCATTTAAACATAATTATCTCTATTGCAGAGGCCATCAAGACGGGACAACACAGGACATCTGTGTGTGTGTGTGTGTGTGTGTGTGTGTGTGTGTGTGTGTGTTAACTTGCACATGTGCTGCTGAGTCTGGGGACTGCTGGAAAATTGAAATGATAATGTTCAACATCTTTTTCTTAGTCTGAAATTGCGATATTTTTCACTCTCTCCTTCTCTTAGACACACAGCAGATGTTTTCATGTATACCGCATTGTTTTTACAGCTTTGAAATAGTTACGGTCCCTTCTGATAATTCGTCTAATGCGCTGTCATGTTCAGCTTTGGACCATTACTTTATACTTGTTAGACAGATTTGCCTTTACAGAGAACAGCCTGTGCCGACTTATCCATTAGGCAGCCTATAGATGTCTTTCCATTTATTTGCAGCTGGTAGTCAGTGGTGTAAAAAAAAAAAAAAAAAAAGAATCAAGCAATACAGCATAAGTGTTCATCCTTGACCATTCTAAGAAGCAGTTAACAGACTCGTGCTGACTCTATATCACTTTGCCTTTACAGCTGACTCAAATTCAATGGAAAAATAGATGTCTTAACTTTCAACAATTTAGTGCATTTTTGTCTCATCAATGTACCGTGCAACACGCTAAAGGTCCAAAATAAGAGAGTAAATGCATGAACCTGTGCATTACATTTAAAAAAGTACAAAAAACAGATGTATTATTTTATGCAGTATTACTGACTTTGTGTTTTTATTGACGTTACACTTATCGTGATAACTACTGATAACAACCAGCGTAAATAATTTAACATGATAATATATAAAATCAATGGAAATGAGAAGTTCTATAAGCTGTATTTTTGCCCATATGTTGCATGTCGATGTTAGTCATCTGACATTTGCAGAAATGCTTATACTTGTTCCAGCCTTGATGCATGTTTTCTTCTCCTTTACAATCTCAGCAGCGTGAAACTTTAGCTACTATTAGTTAAGAAATGGAGTCTGCAAACAGCGACAAACAGCTGACTCCAAGTTCCACACAAACCCCAGCACAAATTTGACATAAACGCATGAGCACATGCAACTATTACACACTGCGTTTTAGGATTTTTTATGCATTTTTTTAATACTCCAAATTTCCACATAGATTTGGATGCTGTAAATACAGTATGACTTGCCCATTAATGTAAAACATGAGTTTAAATTAGCCTTAAATGACCTTCGACTCCTAGCAATCAGGCTTCATTGTGAGGATATGGACGTCTCCTAAAAGCTGTATAAATGAAGTGTGCAGTGTCTATAGAAAATGCTTCACCTGCCACAATGGCCCAAGGGGAGGTGGAATGTGTGCAGCAACATGTTGAATGTGTTGATTAGTCTGCTGTGGCCTGAACTCGATGGCTGGATCCTATACAAAGAAAGCCAGCTAGCGGGGTAGCTACCAGTCTTGGGGCCCTCGTAACACAGGTGCAGCTCTGTGTTGCCAAATAAAAAAAAAAAAGGTGCTCAAACAAAAACAAACATGGACCTGCACACCGATGGTGGCCGTGGTTGTTCTTTCCATTTTTTTCTTTTTCTCTCAGCTTCAGCATTTTTCAGAACTGCCTCCCCTCACAAAGCTACAAAGCAAACAGTGTGGTGTGAACACTGGGTGGAATAAGGGTAAACACGGGTTGTTGTGACGTGTGTGGTGAGTGAGTGGCCGTGTGTGGTGGACATTCCTCATATTGAGCCTCTGGTGCTATTTTTTTTCTTGCCGGGTGAGATGTTTTGAGAAGCCTGGTCCCCCACCCAGGGCTCACCTGTTGAGCCATGACAACCAAACAAATGGCTTCCATCGCTGCTCACTGTGACCTTTGACCCCCGGGCTTTGAGTTGCCCTGCAGAGAGGGGCTGTTTGAGAAGCCTTACTGGTTCAATAACATCTTTTCCCCTGGAGCGGCTAAAGCGCTTAGCTGTTTAACACCTGTGGCTCCATCCTCTGAGCCCCAACACAACTGCTCATATCTTCCATACATCCTCACATGACAAGCGGTCGTTTGTCACAGCTTGTTCTCTGGACACCTCAAAGGAGGAGCAATTTGATGGACATTTGTGAGATATGAAGCCACATTACGTTACAACATTTCTGGGGTTATATTAGGGTGCGACACATAAATTGCTAATGTGTTTTGATGTGTACATAGCCTTTACTTGTGTTTAAAACATTCACTCATACCTCAAAAAGTTATCTTGAGTTTACCTTTACTTTGCTAAATCTTGGTAAATGGCTTCTTTATTTTCGTTGATATTCATCAGGCCATCTAACATAGCTGTGGAATGTACATCAGGGAGCCAAGAACATCTGCAAATAAAACAATTCAGCTTCATTAATCTAATAAATAATATAACAGAGTTATTGTAATTTAACAAAATAACAGCAGATGACAGATGTGAGGAACCTCAGATGATAAAGAAACACACAACTAGAGTTCTATTCCCACAGGATTAGTGTTACCTATAAATTACCTTTGATCATTTGGAACAATTACAGAGGTCATCTGTGATCTAAATCCAGAGTAAATCTGTCATGTCTGTAGCTTGTAAAGTAAAAATTGTTGTAATATCTCATCGTAAAATCAGTCTCATGTGAATCAACATCACAGTTATTTGGTGGCCTTTGCATCAGTTTTTGTTTGACCCTTCACTTTGCGTATTTCATGGTTGCAAATTGTGGAGGCTTTAAAAATGTTTTGTGTGGAGACTCAGGAGATTCATGTCATGATTTGGCCTCGATATTCACAGAAAAAGTCAACGTAAATACCATAGAAGAGCAATATCTCAAGAGATGAGGAGGTTGATGACATGTGTAATGGTGTACGTTCAGACTTGACGTCAGAACCACACAATAATGTCAACAAATTTGGGGAAAAAAAACAGACCTTGCGTATGATGTGTTTCCAAATTACAGGTGATTCTCATGTTATAGGGCAATGGTTCTTAAGCTAGGTCGCAGAGATCCCAGGTGGAGTGCGAAGCTTTGTCCTCATTGAAGTTACAAGTTGCGAAAATTCTATTTGTGGATGTTAAAGAAAAAATACTCATACAGCAAATAAGATAATCAAAAGTCTGTATGAACCCGCTCAAAACATAATTTGTCTGCATTTAAAAATATCAACCTATTTAGTAGCCACACCCTCCTGACCTCTGAAACTTTGTGACCCCCACAGCCTGAGCAACAGTCTGGTCAGGTCAGATAGGTAAATAATCTTTTTTTTTTTTTTTTTCCTGTCATTGTATCGTCATATGTATAAAACACCAAGTCTGAAAAATGCAGATGACTCATCAGTATCAAAAAAGAAAGTTGAGAGTTACCTTAACTTTGGTTTTAGTGAAGGACAGGAAATTGGGGGGGTGGTAAAAAGGTTTGGAACCACTGTTTAGAAAGATATTTAAGAGGCAAGTTGTAATTCTTTTGTACAGAGCATTCAAAAAACAACTAAAATCTAAACAGAGTGCAGAGAACTAACAATTTTGAAGCTAGGTCAAAGACATAAACATGCTATGTTATAGAGGAACATCCTGAAATTAGATTATAACCAGCTAGCCCCAGCCCATCAAACCCCCCAGTGCCAAATTTTACTACAAGAATCGAGTTATTGTAGTGTCCAGTCTGCCCTCAGTCCGACATGGAAGGACATGTAGTCTTTTATGCCACTTTCTCACCAATGGTATCACCTTATCATGTCACAAAAGGGGACATCTTCAAATAGTCAAACCAAGGTAGCAGGACATTTTTTTAGATACATCAGAGCAAATGTTCAAGTAGATTATGTATTTATTTGATGACCATTTATTTATAAAAAATATAAATAAGAAAATAAACCAAGTCGAGGAAAGTTGAGCTGATACGGTCAGTGGAAAAATGGCATTAGAGGAACAATAAACAGAGCAGTAAACAGTCTACGAAACAGGGTTTGAAGCTCTTGCCAAGTGACCAGTTATCATCATCAAAGCAAAATGAGAATTAACATTACCACAGTGTTCTGTTGAAGGCAGCGGGTGGGCAATGAAAAGCAACATTAGTGAGCTCAAAACATGTCTTCTAGACTGGTAATATGACTATGTAGGAATATTTTAAAATTAATTGTATCACATAGACCCCAACCCTATAATTTTCTGATACAATGCTGCGTCCAATGGGTAATAGATACTGTGAGCTTTTTTTTTTTTTTTTTTTTTGACATAATCTTACCAATTTCCCCTTTAAAGCTATAAATATGTGTCCTATAAGTAGTTAACTGAGCTCCTCCTCTCTTTTCCCTCCTCTCTGACCTAAATCCACTTCTGATGTGCACATTTCTTGTCAAACATGCACAACTCATCAACCTCTAAGCAGGAGAAAATTACTCCACGCTCACGCATGAGTAAACTCAATCTGAGGCAGATATTCACTTACTTTCCACATGATAAACAATCCCTGTCTTACCTCCCAAATACAATAAATAACCAACATTATAATTTACAATCCAAACTTCTTGAGCAGACTGTAAGTGTTACAGAACCACACACTATTAGCCCCAATCGCACACCCGAGTGTGTCGAGTGTATATTCCCTTCACGCCCTGACTCCCTCGGTCTGGTTTATCAGAATGCAATATGCAGAGTCTCACTGTTTAATCCAAAGATGAGGATGAAAAACTAGGAGAAAGATGCTGAATGTAATTATAAAACGATGCTGTTGTGTGCAAATAGTCATCCTATAAGAGTAATGGGACATTTATACACCCCCTTACGCACACAAAGAAGTCTTATTGAAACAGTCTGGCCTCGTGATTTAGCTCTGCAGCATACCACTAGAAGCACGTAATTGCTCATATCAAGCTGATACAGATGCACCAAAGTGCTGCAATCCAAGAGTGTACTGCCAAACGCTTCGACAAACAACAGCAGCACCTGCCTGAAATCTGGGAGTGAGAGGAGCGTAATGCCTTGGCTTCAGGAAGGGAATTTGTATTTCAGTATATGTGTGTATGAGTGTGTGTTCCTTCAGGAGTGATCATGATGAAGCAGGACCAGCATTAGGTCATCAGTTCTGCTGGCGTCTCTACAGCTGCCGGGCTTGACTGGTGGAGACATGTCCACATATGGAGGTTCTTGCTGAGCACAGAATATTACATATGAACAGCACTTTCCTCTGAATTGGAACCAGAAATGTGACTTTCCTGGTTGTGATGGATACGGAGAGTGGGTAGAACCTTTTGGAGTTAAACCAGCAACTCTCTCCCTCTCTCCCTCCCTTGCACACGCACAGCCAAACAGTATCGCTTATTATTCCGCTGAAGCTGCTGGGTGCGAATCTGTGCTGTGTTTAGCAAAGGAGATTGTGTATTTTGAGAGTGTATTGGGAGTACAGCAGGTCAATAAATATTTCATGACAGTGCCACCTCTCCTCAGCGCCCAAGCCCAAGCAGATGATCTCCTGACCTTCAGACACCCAGGGCCAGATGAATTATTAAGAGCACAGCTGTCAGTCACAAGTGCCCGGCGAGCTCCAGGTGGAATAGAGAGGGAGGGTTATCTGTGATCACATCTCACTCAGATGTCAATCGCCAGACCACCACCTGCTGATCGGACACTTTGACTGAAAGGATAAAGAGTTTCTGTGAGCTCAGCAGATTTATCTTTGAAAAAAAAAAAAAAAAAAATTGCACAGGATAAGCGCATGGCAATTCCAATACAAATGGATACACGAAAGAGTTAATGATATGTGGATAGTGGCTGCATATGAGCTGACAGTGAAGATTAATGGGATTCTCTTATGCTTATAGCACTGGGAATGTTTCTTGCGTCACATGGAAAGCCAGTCTTTTGATATGCCAAATGTTTTCCTTGTCTACTCAGTGATCTCTGTTTTATATCATCGTATTATTTCCAGCTTAATTATTTGCTATCACGTGAGTAGTGCCATCGCAGTTTTTATCAGATCATAAATTATTGCTCATCATTTTGTGCACGGTGCATATCCAAAGGCAGTCCGGTAGAATGTTGCCATTGCACACACTGGAAAAAAAATCTAAATTTTATCAAGTGTATTTTTCTAATTTCTAGTCAAACTATCTCATCACACTTAAAATAAGACATAATCACATAAAGAGTAGCTTTTCAGTGAGATATAAGAACTTATTTTTAGATGATATATCTTGAAAATCTTATTTCAAGAAATCTTACCAGGATCATTTTCACTTGTTCCAGTGGCAGATTTTTTGTTGTTGCTTGAATTAAGCAAAAAAAAAAAAAAAAAAAACAAACAACTTGAAATAAGCAAAAAAAAAAATAAATAAATAAATCTGCCAATGGAACAAGTGAAAATCATCTTGGTAAGATTTCTTGAAATAAGATTTTAAGATTTTCAAGATCTATTGTCTAAAAATAAGTTCTAATGTCTCACTGAAAAGTTACTCTTTAGGCAATTATGTCTTATTTTAAGCGTGATGAGATATTTTGACGAGAAATGAGACAAATACACTTGGTAAGAGTTTGATTTTTGCAGTGCAGTTCCACAAACTGCATAGTCTCAAATGTAGTTTTTCACTGAATGGTCCAATTTTTTTGTTTTGTTTCTTTTGCTTTTTTGACAGCAGATACACAAAAAAAACATACTTTACCACCAAAGAATAGGTGTTGCATTACAACTCATGCAGGTTTTTAGGTTTAGACAATAAAACTACATTTGGTTAGAGTTATGAAAAGGTTTGCAATTTGGTTAATTAATGGCCATTTTTAAATCACATCTTTGCTGACATTTTCTGTTGAACAAAGCTCTGCATTTCCTTAATACTTACCAAGTGGTGCCTGTGGGTAAACAAATGAAATATATTATCTGAGAATAATTTACATCTATATTCATGCCAAAAGCACATTACTAATGTTGACATACATGTGTGTTGATAAGAAATATGTTTTTGCTTCAGAAACATTTGGGTTCCACATATATCTGTGGTTTGCTTCCGGTGAATGGGTTCCCTAAGGCCCTGTAAAGAACTGCAGACTATTGAACTGATTGTGACCTGCTAAGCTTTGTTTGGGTGGAGCCCTCCAATTTTACCACTCAGCTGTTAGAAGCTGCTGTGTTTGTGCGAGCCCGTATGGATTAATCAATGAGTGTGTGTGCTGGCAAAGCAGGGCTTCTGCTGAGAACATAATTCAGTGTCTGCTTCCATCTTTGAATATTTGTGTGTCAATGTGAGAAGGGAGTGTTTATCTGTCTGAGTACGACTGCATGCATGTGTATTTGTCTACGTGGACTGTATGTGTATCTGTCAGCATTTCCTAAGGCCTGTGGTCCAGGAGACTGCCTCAGCCCCGAGTAACCTTCTCACATGAAGGTGTCGCAATTGATACTTCCTCAGGCCTTGGCCAAACATCACCCGATCCCTCATCCAAAACACTAGTCTGATCCCTTTCATCCCCTGTATTCCCTTTCTCCACTCCCACCACTGCCACTACCTTACCACCACCCCTTTGCTTAATTCTCCCTGTGCCGGACATTAAGTCGCCACCCCAACCTAATCTCTGCTCCATGTCTTCCAGCCCTAGCAACAGCTGGGCTCAACTTGCAGCTGATTGGCACTTTTGCTTTGTTTGACTTCTAGCTGGGTGACATGGGACCAAAGCCAGGGGCTCTGAGTGGTGATGGCAGAGAAAGAGCTAATTCTTAACTGTATGTTTATTGAAAGGATTAAACTGCTTTATTGTGCATTTTAAGGATTTACAAGTCATATTGTAATTTCAATATGGCCCCTATATATGGTATATGCTTGGCGCAAGTCCATGTGACAACAAGCTGAACCACTCTCCTCCTGACGCTTGTTTTGTATTAACATACGGTGACATCAAGGTGTTATGTGCTAAATTGCCAAAGATGCTATTTCAATTAGCATATTAGCCAGTGGGTGTTATTTGCACATATTTCAGCGTAGTGGTGGCTAATGAGACACATCCACCAACTGGAACAGCTCATTACAGCAGAGCAGAGTGTTACTGCACGTGGTTCACTCAGCGCCAAGCACGCAACTATCATCTCTGAAACCAAACAGGAGTATATTTGTCCCATTTTTGGCTGAGGGCAAACTGGATGCAACATTGATTCATTCTGTCTTTGTTGTTATTCAGATCCCTGCAATACAGCACAGGTAATGTTAAAGAATTAATATTACGTATAGTATCTGTAAGTGTACCAGGAAGGGCTAGCTCTGCTCTGTTTTGGCAGTTGAGGCTATGGCATTACAACTCTGCGAAACAGAGTCAGTTGGACTCGTTTGCTGGGTTAAAGACAGACTCAATATTCTTCCAGTTTTCCTAGATGCACATCTAGATTGTTGTCTTGCATAGCCAGAACGGCCTCCACACTGTGCCAGCATTGGAGAAAAGGTCTGGCTGAACCTTTTATCACTCAGCAATGGGGGAAAAACTCTTTAACCTATTGGTTTGTTACATCCAAGCAAATTGCCTTGGGCAGTGGGGGAACTTGTTTTAGTGGTACACTACACATAAAGAGGTGAGCCATTAAAATGCAGAAGGACATGTTACAAAGAGCCAAGTAGCTCTGCCTGGTTGCATGATCCAAATGTTTGTGCAACTTTTTCAGCATGTATTTGCAAGCCTAAGGTGATTTCTTATGTATTGAGGGGATAGAAAACAACAATAACACACAGGTAATAGAGGACAATATTGCCTGAAATGGTTTATGTTACATTCAACTAAGTTACTTTATTGATGTATTGCAGTGTATAGAACTACATACATTTCCAAATGAATCCATGCATTTGTAAGACCTACATTTCTCTCAGATCACATCTCTGTCTCCACATGAGACTCCCCATCCATCTTGCATCTTGGGCTAACGTCTATGTTCTGTTGACAGTGGGTTTCAACCATGATAAGCAGGGACAACAGCAGGGCATTTCATTTTCTTAGTGAGTTAAATGCCGGCAGGCCCACCTAATCAGATCTCCCATGGCCTGATTGGTTTAATGGATCTCGTGAGTGACAGGTGACATTGGTGTTTCTCAAAGGCAGATGCCTGTGAGAAGAAGTGGTTCGGCATTGATGATGCGCAGCAGATTGCCCCCAGCTGTCATTGTGCGGTTGGATATGAAAGACTAAGAATGTTCCTCCGCTTGGATCTGACAAGCAGCATTAGAGCGAAGTGTGCTGATCCTTATGGATTAGACTTCAAAAGAAGCAGATTGTTATGACAATTTATATAAAAAAGAAAAGTGAACTGAGGATTTTTTTTTTTTTAAGGATTTCTGCAGTGAAGGTTGGAGGAAGGGTATCATATCGGCCTGAAATGTCCTTCATGTATCCACCAGATGCATTTACACTAAACCTTATAATGTACATAGTGCTCACACTCTCACACACACTTCCAGCATCAGTCTTATTGTTCCCACTGGACACGAGTTCTGTGTTTATTTTACACACAGTGGCCCTAGTACCGTCTTTGCTATCTCAGCTATGAGTGTCAGGGGAGGTATTTTGCTCAAGGCTTGGGTTCTTATGGGTTTCCTAAGTAAAAAGACAGGCCCTGCCAAGATTACTCCTCCACTCCACTGCAATGGCTTTTCCAGTGACAGGACACTTGCAAACACAGTGAAGCTCTTTCATAGAAGAGGACTGTTTTTCTGTTGTCAGCGCTTTTTTGGACAATGCCTCCACAAAAAAACCTCATGCACTAGTCTGTCTGTGTTGTAGATCTCTTGTATCGAGGGGAGAAAACCAAGACATATTTCATGTAGCTCCCTATCAGAAGGGACCACAGTATAGTTTTTCATTGGCTGTGTGTCTGATGTCTCGGGCAGCACATTGCTTTATGCACTGAATCAGCAAAAAATAATCAGCCTTATCATTTTACCTCCATCAACACTCAGCTGGTGAAATATTATCAAGTATAAACACAGGTGCTGAATATGAGTGATATTCATAATCCAATGTGTGTCTAGTTTCATAACCTGTGAGGAAGACATACAGCTGGTATCAGTCTCTTTGGCAAATGATCACTGTTACTCCATTTCTTGCTTGATTTTCAAGTTCATATTTCTCACTGTCTAGGTGTCTCTTTAACACGTATCCTGCTCATCCATCACATTTTATGCTTTCACCTTTATCATTTATCATCTTCTCCTATCTCTTGCTATGTTTCTTGAATATACTACTTGGTGAACATCATCATGTTACATGTGAGACTTGCAGTCAAGGTTTTTGGTTCTTTCCTGTGCACAGAGCAATATTTATTTCAGAGTTAATCCAAACACTTGCAAATACAGAGTCACACAAGCTCAGCAAAAGGTTGATTATGACAAATTTCTATTTAAATAGATCAGGGCCTGATACGGGTGTTTGCCTATCTATGTTCAAATTGTTCATCAGGCTTGAGTAATAGGAAATGTACTTCTCAAGCATTGATCTATTCTTCTCATTTCATCGCCTAATAAACAATGTCTAACTCGTATAAATCACTATTTTCTCAGTTCCAAAGGCCCCCTGAGGTCTACAACATACTTTGTCTTGTATTTCTGTGGGAGGCTCTAAGAGAGAAACAGAGACAAGGAAAGGCAGCAAGAAAAAGAGTCTGGCGGCTTGTGTTGCTAAACTTTTCCCCAGTTCCACCTGGCTGTGGCGGAGAGCTTTTCAGCCACGACGGGCCCCTGGGATCTGGTGCTCAGCGGAGTGGACCGTGCATATGGGCTCTGATACTGAGTGTGTGTGTGTGTTTATATGTGTGTCTGGAGAGACAGCTGTCCAGCTCATCTTCCCCCCTCGCGGCCTGCCTCATTTATAATTAACCCAGATGACCAGGTGGCTATGTCCCTCTGTCCCTGCCAAGGCATGCTTCATTTTGACCTCTGAACTTCTATCAGACATTCCTTGGCTCATGTTTACTGCTCATGTACTGCTTGGTTGAGTAGACATCCCTGCTCTTAAACAGTTCCCTGGAGCGGTACACTGTGGCTACAGAATGAAATATTACACAAGGTGATAAAGGGAGAGATTTGGAGGGATGGCAAGAGGCAAAGCGAAGCAAATAGATAGCTACAATGGGTCAACCAAATGTCGAACTTTGATACCTCTGTTCTTTCTCTGCTTCCTACTAACTCTCTCTCTCTCTGACCAAAGGGCAAGAATACAGTAATGGCCCGTTCAAAGCAGTAGGAAGTTATATTGCCACCTGTTACTCTGTTTCTCTCTACTATGCCTGTTCTGACAATTGTGCTTAAGCATTGGTTCCCTGTATTCACTGAAGTGTGGTGTAGTATATATTAAGTTCAAATCCACCTAAGGCAACAGCAGAGATCTTAACATGTCTATCCTGACCTACAAAAAATCTGTTGCATATTTTGTCAAGAAGCTTTTACATGTTGGTCCCTTTGCAAGATGGAAAAAGATTCTTGAGCACTGGGAAATAGGGCAGTTGATAATATTTGTCTCTGGGACAAAATAGCCACTATGCTGAATAAATCCACGTCTTGAATATGTTATATATCATTTACTTGACCTTTAAAACATCTTCCCTGGATATGGATTCACATCCATCAACTATTGTTTTGAGGTTACTTGGGAGGGGGTCAATACGATTCCTTTGTCAATACTGTCAGTTCTATTATCTGGCTTATGAGCAGCTCTTTCATGACAGTGCTAGTAATGGCAAGGGTATTGTAAAATCACACACATATTGAATTCTATATGTCAATATAATTTATTCCTTACGGATCTAGAAGATTATCCAGAACTGAGAGCATCATTTTTCATCTCTATATGTGCCATATTTGATGGTTTTACATACTAGTGTGATATAATGCTACAGACAGTTAGCTTGAAACAATTGATAGTAGAAACATGAATCAAAATGTTGGGAGTGAGTTTCAAGGGTAAAGGAACTGATATATAACATGTAGTCATTTTCCAAACAGCTTAATCCTCTGGAGCCTGAAGACTGGATATAACATGGACATGTCTCCAGTTCATCAGGGCTGACTTATAGAGACAAACTATTATTCACTTTCAGATTCACAACTACAGGCAATTTAGATCAATTACACAACTGGAGTGTGTGTTTTGATGGTGAGGGAACTTGGGGAACCTGTAGAGAACCCACACAGACACAAGGAGAACTTGCAAACATCACATAGGCCGGTGCTGGGGTCGAAACCAGGATTTTGTTGTTCTGCACAACTATGATTCCCTATATAACATGCTTCTTTTATATATGTATTCACAACATAGCAGTAATCATAATCAGCATGTTGAATACCATTTAAGAGCACAACGGACAACAGTCTATGATTGTATTGTTTCATTTAATAACCCAGAAAATAGTTATTCAACCTTTTTTTTTTTTTTTTTTTGTTATTAAAAGCCATGATTTTGCATTCTATGAGAATATGTTGGTAGATGTTGGAAAACAGCTGATCAGTCGTGAGTTCCATGTTCATTTTGGAAAGGTGTTACCATCTCCCTTTACAGTAAAAAAAAAAAAAGGCACCTCAAGCATGTGCATGTTTTTCTTTTAAGATTTCCAACATCCATCACTTTTTTAACTCGATAGTCCAAAATGAACATAAAAATAAATGGAAACGCCACTCTTACCTACAGTTAACTTTGTGCTCCTCAGTTCCCTGCTACCCCTACTCAACAACCCCTGTGTGTCATTTATGTGGTAACATTAAGAGGTTCTCCAGATGTGTGTAGTTGTAAACCTTTATTCACAAACATGTTGTATTCCCACAAAGATGTCCACAAATGTTAGGTCCACGATAGTTTGAAGCTCACACATTCTCGATGCCCTTCTTTCATCGCCCTCATAATGGTGCAACGGGGGCTGAGGGCAGGACAGAGACCCAAGGTTAGCGAACAAGGCATATCCAGTTTCTGTTGTGTAACAGCAATACCTCCAGGCTTCCTGTGCACATGTTCTGTGTAATGCTCATGTCCTGGTGATTGGGTGGGCCATTAGAGGACATGAGACAAGTGAAACTCTACCTGATTCATACTTCCTTTCGCTGTTGCAAGTTGGAGTTGGACTTCAAAGTTGCCTTGCAAGTAGATGAAGAGTAGTTGTCTGTTCACAGCTGGCTCTGTGTTCGGCTGAGAAATTAAAGCTGGCTTTAACATTTCTCATTCTCCTTCTTGGATCATATCATTCTGAACTCTGGTCTGAGGTCATTCATTCAGTACCTTGTCTGAAAACACAGAGGCATGATGCAGCAGAATGTGACCCCGTGTCCTGACACCTCTCTTTTTCACAGCCCACACCTTTCCCTCTTTCCCTCCCCTTCTCTACTTTCTAAAGGGCAGGGCCATGGAAGACTAATCTCCTCATACCCGCTTCACCCTTTTGACTGCCCCACCCTGACCCCACCTCTCCTCCTTGTGTTTGCTTTGGCAGTCCACGGTCCGTCCGTCACAGCACCTGCCACTGTGGCCCGCGGCCTGCCTTCACCCGTACCCCCTCAGGCGTGCTAAAGGGTGAGCCACGTGTCCTCAGCACCCTCTAAATGGGTGACAATACCACTGTCCTCTCCCGTCTGGATTAAGCAACAGAACAGCCCGCTCTGTCACCCAGTCGCTGCTGCAGGGGTGGGGAAGGCATTAAAAGGGGGGAAACAGGTGTTTTTTTTCTTAGCCATCCCAGAGACCTCTGCACATGCCAAAAACATTTTTTTCCCTCCCAGCAAAGTATCACTGGGTTTACTGGGGGGGGGGGGTTATTGGACACGACACAAGGCTAAAATACAGCTAAATGTTATAACATGGCTGTTAGTAGAATAAAAGGACTTAAAATTTGGATGTAATATTAGACTTCCATAAAGGCCATTCATTCCAACTGAAAATTACTCACTGTCACAAATGTTTCTGACTGTATCTGTGCATTCTTACTTAGGCTCACAGACTTTATACTGCAGTGACATCACCTATTTTAGGTTAGGTTTCAAGGCATTCAGAATTACTTTAACATGTAAAACCAGGTTATAAAGTCCAGTAATAAAAGTCCTGAAAATGTCTTTTTTTTTTTCTCACACTTTTACAGATGTCTCTTTTATTGTTGAGGTCTATGCTTTATCATTGAGTAAATGTACTTGTTGCATTACTGTGAGTGACCACTAGGATGACTTTCAGCATGATATGGAGTGGCATGCTTTATTATTTTCTTAATGCAAAGTTCAAAAGTCAAGGTAATTTGTTGAATTAATGTATTTGATATTTGTATACCGAAGTTCATTTATATAATACCTGCATCCAAGCTATATGCCCATTATTTATACAGTTAATATTGGTACGTTTAAATGTTGATCTAATCTTTAGAATCACTTTGATAGTAATTGTTGAATCTGCTCCTGTCTTTCACATTCATTTGCCTCAGCATGTCTTTCTGGATTCTGATTGGTTTTAAAGTCACCTTGGAGTTAGGACCCAGATAGTAAAAGTAAGTAAGTGACTGACGTGAGCATGCACTGTATTGTACGTGAAATTGACTGGTCTTCCATCTTTATTCGTCTCTCTTCTGCTGATTCTTTAAATCAAGACTAACTCACCACCACCTACTGAACCTGAGGGACATTAATCCATCCATGTCTTATATGCCCAGTGTTTGTGATTCCTTCTCAATCAAAAGATTTAAAAAAAAAAAAAAGCACTAGTATGTGAAGTTCTAAAGTACCTTTGGATCATGGGAGTTGTGTTTTCATCACCAGTGCCGATGAAAATTTGATAGGAATTGTGCTCACATAAATATTCTAAGAGTTTATTCACATTGTGTAATTTCAAGAAAATATTATGTAACTGAATGAGGTGGTTGTGGATTTCTCTGAATTTTGTGTTGCTACAAATGATATTGTGTAACTGTTATCATGAAATATAACTAAGCTTTCTCTACGATCTACATTCTAATGCAGAACTGTTGATTCTCATCACATCATCACTATTCATTAAAATGTAGGGTGGTCTTCCTTACAAAGCTCTTTCTTTTTGAGGTAAAGAAAGGCCTTTGCAGTCTATGTTGCTTTGTACCATTGTAAAAAGTAATCTAAAGCAAGGGTTGAACTCAGCACACAGACCAGTCAAAATGACTGGCACCTCTTGACACCTGCATCAAGGTCTCTTTGTCCAGGTGCCCATATGTGCAGCGCAGGGAAGTGGCCTTGCATTGGCTACAACTAGGCCAGACTGAAAAGGAGAGAAGCTGCCTTTGTCCTCGGGGGTCTGTAATGGACTGATAGCATCGTGCTGACCTCCCTCCTTCCCCACCTGCTTCTTTTCCTCTCTTTAGTCCGCTGGCTGTTAAAGGCCCCTTTTAGGGCTGCTGATACTCTCAACCTTTGGCTATCAGCAAGTGAGGGCCAGGGAGAGGTGCAGATTGTGTGCTGCGATAGATGGGGAAGGTAATAGGGAGAATACTCAGTGAACTCTTTTTGGAACTCTGTTTGGTGAGATTTGGCATTGACTGGTTCAGATAAGAGCTCATGAACAATGATTTAATGCTATATAAATGCTGTCACTCTGGACGTGAGTGACTGGGATAAAACATCTTTTGCAATCTGATGATACATATCAGCGCTGATGGCTCCCAGTCTGTCATAATATCACTACTTTTGAGTGCTGTGACTTTTACCCCAATGTAGAAGAGGATGACAGAGGCCAGGGTCGCCCTTATGTTAGACCTCCCGTGGGGGTGATTAGGTC
Organism: Apogon hyalosoma; assembly: GCA_037367295.1. Classification (NCBI taxonomy): domain Eukaryota; kingdom Metazoa; phylum Chordata; class Actinopteri; order Kurtiformes; family Apogonidae; genus Apogon; species Apogon hyalosoma. Next base: position 29,465,960 of record JAPQRP010000024.1, on the reverse strand, counting down.
CCGCAGTCAGTTCGACAGTCAACATCATATCGTGATTCTTTTATCGTGTGAGAAGACCGCTGTCGTAGCAACTCGGAATGAAAGAGACCATTTTTCCTTCCCTGGCTGGGCCATCTGACAATCCAATCTACCAGGCCAGCAGTAACATGATCTCCCACTTCTAATAGGGGCTCCCTCTCTTCATCTCACTCGCTTTTCTCTCTGTCTCTTTTCTTCTCTGTCTTTTTCTCCTTGTTGTTGTGGCAGGGATCTGCAGAGAGGGGTGAAGGTTGGCAGGGCAGGTGTCTGATTTTCATTAGAATTGCAAATAGGAGTGAGTGGATGCCCGATCAGATAAGAAGGAGAGGCGAGAACAATGGAGCAGAGGAGAGGAGAGGAGAGGAGAGGAGAGGACGGTGTTTGGGTCTGACTCCGCTGCTTCATTCTCAGTTCAGCCGAAGCTCATCTAACTCACCACCCCACCCCAGGGACCGGCCCTCACCCCGCCTTCACCCTGCCTCCATCCCTCCACTGCTGTCCCATAGGTAAGAGAAAGAACCGTGGTAACAAGGAAACATGTTTAGAGAAGGTTAAATCAGTTCTCAGAATCGAATATTCATAATTGCATCATCCTCACTATACTCTCACAGTGATAATGTTGACTTTCACTCTTCTACACCTCACTGCAGCTCTTTACAGTTGCACTCAGCATTGCATATATCATTTCAAAGGCATAATTAATTGGCAAACGTCACACTTCATTACATCAATTAGGAACAAATTAGTGAAATAAAGATGAAGCACTGCATAAGGACACACTTACACATTTATATTAACCACATGCACACTGACATCCTTCCTCCTACACTTAACTCACACCCACACACCCACTTGCATGACCAGACCAAGACCAGCTGTGCCCTAAAGCTGTCAAACCCAACAGCTGGACTTTACAATTCTCCCCTCTCAGTGAAATATCACACCATGTTTCTGCACCAAAACCCAAATTAACTAAAAAAAAAAAAAAAGAATAAGAAGAAAGAAGCCTGATCTATGTCAATGAATTGAAGGGAGCAAACAATCATCACAATTACTCATGCATTTTATTAAATTAGTATAGAAAATAAAAAATAATTGCTTGTAGTCTTTTTTTCTATGTAAGTCTTTTATTTTTTAGACACACCTTGCAGTCCCATAGTGCAATCAACATGCTCCCTGAGGTCGAGCTGGTGAGAATCATCAATTCCACCGGGCTTGTTGCCGTGGTGAAGGCTTGCAGCAACAAGATTGGCTAGTTGCTGCTTCTGCACTCCCAACATGCACCTGGGTGTGTTTGTGAAAGGACAGGACAGGCCGGAACGAAGGAACAGCTAAGTCAATACCGCCAAAATGGGAAAAACAAACATTTCTGGGTGAAGTGTTGTTTCAGTTATGTTTCCCCTTGAATAGTTTTCACTCTGTATTTCCCCCCAGTATGCAGACTATGTAGCCAGACAAAACTTTCCTCATGAAACTATTTTAATATTTTCCCTCAACATGTTACCTACCAACCCAAAAAAAATCATAAATCTGAATAATACATTTTCTTGCTAGGTTTGGCTTAAATTAAATAATCTCAGAGTTTATACTGAAAGTCTTCAACATTGTACTTCCCATGAGTAGTAGCTGCTCTGACACGTTAGAACAAGTTCAGTGAATATCCCCTTGTAGAGCGTTGTTGCAAATTTACCTCAGTATTCCACTGTTTTTGTGACTGTACATGTTACCCAGGTACGTTCATGAATCAATTTCAACATCCTATTTCAGTATTTCGGTGTTAGTAATTTCATGACATTCTTTCAATTTTTGCTTCATTTTGGTTTTATTTGGATTGTTGACTGAAGGAACTGATCAATAACAGCACCAATGAAATAATCTACATACCTGAGATTGGAAAATTTGTTTCATTACTGTAAGGGATGGGAATTGAGAACCTTTTTTGAAAACCTGTTCCCAGTAGCTCAGTTCCTTGGAATCGTTTGCTTGCCTGCTTAACTATTCTGCTTATTGATCCTGTCTTCGTTGCACATGCATGATGATGTCACATGTACGCTGCATTGTTGTGGTTTAGAACGTAGCCAACATGGCGTCGAGGCAGAAATGCTCCAAAGTATGGCTATATTTCACATGAAAAGATGACACCAGGGCCACTTGTAGCAAAGCTTCCATTTCTTCAAAGGGAGGAAATATCTCCAATATGCTCAAACATTTGTCCACACAGCATACAATTCATTTGCAGGAATGTCACCTGTTTGATACACTACTTAGCGACGCTTGTGAATCTAGTGGTGGCGCAAACACCAAGGTATCATCTGGTTCTGGGGTGGGCTTTTATCCTGCCCCCCTTAAATAAAAGTTTCTAAAGGTAGGGAAAAGGAAAATAAGGTGCACAACACTGGGAGACATAAAGGAATTAGTAAAGCATCTTAAGTTTCACTTTCACTTTGTACGGTTGCATGGTGTGACCCCCCCAACCAGGCATGGCGTCATCTGTTACTATTATTTGTGCATACTGCATATGTCATATTTTCTGTGCAGAGATGGAAATGTAAAGACAGTTAATGTAAACAAACTTGTTTGTACTCTTTTATTCCCCCACCCAATGAGAATCGACGAGAGAATCAATAAGGAATTGAATCAATAATGGAGTTGGAATCATTAAATTCTTATAAATTTCCATCCCTAATTACTCTGCCAATTATGCCCGATGTAACTAATTTGCATCATGGCTATTATGTGCTATATTCAAACCAACAATCTCCACTTATTTTAGCATCTGCAGGACAGCAACAACACAAATAATTTTTTGTTTTTACATGTTTGTCAATAAATTTAGGCAGTAAGGGGTTAACTATCTCCTCAGGAGGAAACATTAGTCTGTGTGGGTGAGCTGTGTTAAACTCTCCTTTGTCCTGGATCGAGTTTACAGTTCTTTTTGGTTTAATAAAGCAGATTCCGCCACAGATGAAAATACTGGGCAGCACCTGGCCTTGCCCTGCTCCCAGTGGGCTCTGTATTCTCACGACACTGTGCCGCTCTGCAGCACCTGTTGGTCAGACGTCGGGCAGCAGATGTTCCAACTACATTCCTCCCTAAAAAACCATGACTATTGATTTGGAGAAAATCCCTGCTATAAACCATCATGTTTGCTTTAAATTGTGAAAGCACCACATACCACTTTATCCTCGAAAAGCATCTACGTTCTTTGTCATAAGACATAAATGCTAACAATTTGCTGCCATCCGATATCAGTCTTGGGGCATAAAATATGTGCTGTTGTAATGTTTTTATTGCACAAAAGGTTATGTTTTTCCCTTCTGCTGTTGGGGAACAAAAAGGTCTCAGTGTGGAATAGGAGATACAGATCACAGAGCTTGTTTGCTGATGGATAGAAGTGTTCAAATGAAGCAGATCCGACAGCCTAACAAGTGACTGACTTACAGAGCAAATCGGCAAACGGTGCAGTTATCTCTTCACATGCATAGGTACCTGACAGACAGAGAGAGAGAGAGAGAGAGAGAGAGAGAGAGAGAGAGGAAGAAGGAGGGGGTAACACAAGAGGAGTGAATGACAGAGTGAGTGAAAAGAATAAAGAGGGCATGTGACAGAGCTGGCGACAAAGTGAGAGATGAGGTGGGAAAGTGAGTGAGTGGTAAAAACAAACCGAAGAAATGAAGAAGTAGGCAGGGGGGGGACAAAAAAGGGAAAGAAAAGCAGCACAACCCTTGATACTTCTGAAAGACAGAAAGAAAGAGGCCCCCATCCACGCACACATACACACCCATCCCCTCTACTTGCCTTTATTTCCAATGGCCAAAACAGGGTTCTTTCACAGAAGAGCCTGTGCAGCTGCAAGTTCTAAAGTACCATCAGACAATTGCAGGCTCTGGTTGCCTTGGCGATATGTTGCTTTCTTCTAAGCCATGCAACTCACCACAATGTTCAATAATGTGGACAAAGCCAAGGAAAGGCCAGATAATAGACCTTTGGCCACTGCCTTTCTTGTGCTCTCTTTTCCCAAAAATGATGCATTCTCCCTCAGTGACTTCAAATGTCCCAGTTACAAAAACATTATTGAACGTTCGGTGGATTTCGGGCCTGCAGATTCAAAGGCACAAGGCCACCTCGTAGGGGCCGGGGAGGGGTCGAGCTGTGCTACTTCTGTTATTATGCTGCATTTTTTTTTAATTATTAGGGCATGAGAAGGGTCTGGCATGGGTGTGTGACATGTCCCGTGGACCCGACCCACTGACTGTGTGGGTGTGCGGATGTTTGTGGGCAAGCGTGTGTGTGTGTCCTCTGCATACAGACCCCATCTGTTTGGTGGCCGGACACGGTCTGGGAAAGTGTGTGCAGGCGAAGAATTCACACACAGCACAAAGGTCCAATTATGAGCCCCCACTCAGAGAAGGAGAAGGGGGGTGGGTGGATGAGGGGATAATAGGGGCTTGTCCATCTCGGAAGGGGGTATGATGGTTTCCTTGCCTCTCACCTCGCCCTCCTTTCTCCTCCCCTGTGTAACCACAAACAAATACAGTATGTGTCAACAAGAACAGAGCAAGGAGGAAATTCCTTTGGAGAAAAACAGGTTTCCTATTTAAGGATGTCACACTGTAAATGAAAAGCTGGAAAAGGAAAGACACAAACCCAAAAAATACCAAAAAGACATGTTGAATAGAACAAGCTGCAAGTAATTTGTTGTATCATAGGTGACGTTCAGACAGCAGGTCTTAATGCACAATTCGGATTTTTTAGCGAAATCCGATTTTTTTTTGTGTGCTCGTTCATATTACACATTAAACGGGACTTCTATCAGTTTTGAGTAGGAACTAAATGCGACCCTGAAGTAGAGGTCCAGACATCATACGTGGCCACGCAGGTCACATTGTTTTTCCCTTCGCTCCTTCTCCTCCTCCTGGGATGCAGAATTGTGATGTTCGTCACATTTCAATGACATAAAGGTCGGATATATGCGATCTGGCCGTTCAGACTGAAGCCACGTTGCAAAATATTAGATATGCATCAGATTTAGGACCGCATATGAAAGTGGCCCGGGTCAAAGTTGAAAAAATCGGATTTGTGCAGTTCAAACTGCCTTTAACAGATTGGATACGGGTCACATATGGGCGAAAAAATCAGATTTGGGCCACATTTACCTGCAGTCTGAACGTAGCCTAAGTAGAGATGTCAGGTATCTATACTTTACCAGGATGTTTATTTTTCTGACAACCCTTATTTTTCCTACATTTTATCAAAACTATCTGTATTTTCTACCATTTTCTCAAAGGGGTTAATTCCTTTAAATACTGATTATCTCTACACGCCTTTCTAACTTGAAGAGGAACTTCAACCTAAGTGGATCCAACAATAAGATGCCGTAACGAGAAGAAGTAGACAAAGGCATCGTATTAAATGTTCTGACACTAGAAATGTGATTTGCACATCTGAGTCAAGTTACAGTAAATCTTCATTATTTTCATTACATTGCTTTTTACTTTGACATTCTATTAGTTTGACATGAGGTTTACTTACCTTTACTTAGTCAATCACAGTGAATCAGTATTACTACAACATAGTACTTTTATAACTTTGTACTTTTTCTGGAGTAAAGGACACGTCTACTTTTTCCACCTCTTCATAGTAGTATATCTTCATCAAATAATATCTGTTAGTGACGTGCGCTAAGGGTTCAGCTTTAATATTCTTTTCTATAGACTCCAGTCTCCAGTCTAGTCTGAGTTTAATCTTTGTAGTGTTGGGCTTCTGGCGTCTGTATAGCTTCACCTCCAGTCTGTCTTTACTGCAACACAACTGATTAGATTAGCGTGTAGTAGAATAAAGGGATAGTACCTCTGCTAGCGCAACCTTCCAACACTAAAGGTGGCTCAACTGGTGCCAACTCAGCTTTGATTCCTTATCGTCGACTTTAACCACACGCTTTTGGCAATTGCTATTTGATTGGGGATCATGGAGTGCTTTTTTTTTTTTTTTTTTATCTCAGCGAAACGTCAGAGGACTCCACACGTTGGACTGACGGCACGGTACGGAGGTGATTATGAGTCTAGACAGTCTTTGATCTTACGTGTCTGGTTTGAAGTGGTCAGGACAATGTGTGAACTCCTTTAACATGCTATCAGCGGCTGTGTGTACCGGTGCAAACCTTTATACTTGCGGTTTGGGCCAATGTTGGGACAAAGTAAACAGCCAGAGAAGTACAACCAAGTTAAGAATTATGAGCAGCGAGCTGTAGATAATTCACAATGTCAAACATGCCGTTAAAATGTACTTATGTTAGTGAGTCAGAGAGAGAAAGGCTGCAGAAATAGATCTGATTTTCTAATGCTATGGTTGCTAAAGGAAGGTGGCTAAGACATTCTTTATTTTCTGTTTTGTAAAATCCTTACTATATACTGTATATTACTCTCCACTTGTTTTTGATGGTGAATTCTATATATAATCCACTTTTTAACCCATAAAGACCCAGTGCTACTTTTGTGGCAGTTCCCAAATAGATTTTTCTCTCTATTTAACCTTTCTTAAGTGATTTACCACCATTTATTATAACATTATCCTCTGTATTTTCCATTTTTCACTTTTCATGTATTTGCATATATTTAATTTCCTACGTTTAGTTTAGATGTTCATAAAAAACTCTGGTAATTCAAAGGTTATTCTATCAAAACATAAAAATCTGACTTTTTCAGCAAAGATATCATAAACCGAACATAAACCCAGTGTCTCCATCTGCTGTCATTGATCCAACTCCATGGGTTTTCCTGGTGAATCAATGTTGTAGAAGTTGTCGGTATTTTCGCGTTCAGTATGAAGCCTCTGAACGTCCAAATGGGTCGTATCTGATGACCATGAAAAGATGCCAAACTGCATTTTACACCAGTTATTTACATGGAATGGTAGGATTAATAGATCAACAGGTATTAAACATTTTACATCAGTAGATAATATTTGGTCTCCAGTGGAGGTTTGGGTCTTTATAGCACACTGTGGCAATGAAACATGTCAGAAGTCATTTGAGCTAAATACTAACATCAGCATGACAACATTACTAAAATTACTGGCTAATTATTAAACCCTGTAGCCTGTATTGTATGGTGACAGATTATTTATTTTCTTTACATTTGCATATATTTAAAAACACATATAAAGTTTAAATATTATTTACTTTATTATCCCCATAGTGAAATTTGGTCTGCATTTTACCCATACTAATACACACAGTATCTAGCATTAGCATTAGCATTAGCATATAGCACACACACATTAGGATCAGTGAGCTGCCATTGAAGGTGCTCGGGGACAAATTGTAGCTCCTCATGGTCAGGAGAATTAACTTATATGTACAGTATAGTATAGCTACTTAAAGTGCAGGAAATGTTGAGAAATCGATTCAGTGTGATAGGGACATGAAAACACTTAATGGTTATCCTTCTGTCATTTGATACAGTTATTTTCAGAAGAAAAGTCAAATAGATATCCAATCAAAAAGGGTCATCCTCTGGGGGGATGTTCAGACAGCTGACAATTTAAAGGAAAATGAAACATATACTGTGGCTTTCACTGTTCCGTCCCAGTTTGACACCTACGGGAGATTCTGAGTCTACCTTTTTGACAACGCCATCATCAAAACACCACATGTAGGCAAAAAATCTGTTCTCCCTTCAAGGCCAAGGAGCATTAAAGCTATTGTGGAGGCATGTAGGTAAACAACACCTGACGAAGGCGATTAAAGCTTGCAATGCTTTTTGTGTTTTAGCATCACAAATAACATTGTAATTCAAGTGGTCTGAGAGGACATGACACTTCTACTCTTTTCCTGTGTTGTCACCAGACCAGCTACCCATGATGCAGAGTTTGGTTGATCACAGGTGTTTTTAGACAGGTAGGAGGGTTAAACCTGTGATTGACAGTTGTAATTATTGATCACTGATCACAGATTCTCAACAGTCATTTTTTAATTGAACCTTTATTTAACCACATAAAGTCCCATTGATGTCGAAATCTCTTTTACAAGGGCGACCTAGCCAAGAGGTCATAGGTCATAAGCGGCCAGGAAGTGACTCTAAGGCCCAATCCTAATTCACCCCTTGGCCCTCCCCCTTACTCCTCCTCCCCCTTGGCTTTTGCACTTGGCACTATCCCTTGAAATGCAGTTGCAAGGGGTAGTGGTTGAAATATTCTCCTGTGAAATGGGACAACCCTTCGAGACCTGTTACACCATCACCAGTCATCGATGCCGCTATAAACAGATGTGACAACTTTGTTTCCGAAATAATTGCCCATGCCGTCAACAGCTGTAACCGTCTCTGTTGCTTGGGCTTTGGTCATCTTTTTGAAATGCATCTATAACGCATTGAAACGGCACTAAACGGTCGATCAAATGATTAAGTTGTTTACAAAGAAAATCGGTACATTTGTGTGTTTCTTTCCTCACACAGCTGCACTTTTTTGCTGTGTTTACCTCCATTTTGCTGATGATTCGAACAGAATTATGGGAGATTTCTCATACTCCTCCGTTTGTAGTGTGGTCGTGAGAAATATCAATTTTGAGGGCCAAACAGCCCACCCCCTTAGCCCTCCCCTCTCATCAAGAATTGGGACACCCCTACCCCTTCACGTGAACACGCAAAATGCAAGAGTAGCAGTAAGGGGGAGGGGCCAAGGGGTGAATTGGAATCGGGCCTAATACTTGACTATTTGTTTCAGCTTGGAAAAGTGGCTTCGTTTGTCCATAACATATTTAGTGTTTGATTTGGACCAAGAGGAGAGAGCTGCAGAAAGAAAGTGATTTCCAGTATCTGGTGTTTTTCCCCCCTGATTTCACCTCCTTCAGCTTTAATTTAGCCTTTTTCTTTAATTTGTCACCTATCTGCATGTATCCCACAGTTACTGAGACATGTCCTGGACAGTCTTAAACAAACTTCATTATGTTCAGCTATGGAACAGCAGATTCTCCTCAGGTTCCTTATATCCAAAGAGGAATGTCGCTCTTCCTGAGGATAGAGAAATGTGTCCTTTTTTTTAGTGCACCTGTAAAAAGAGAAATATGTGATCAAGCATTATGAATTGTTTGTGATGTGAAGAAGGGTGCTGATATATCCTCCTGAGACCCAGGAAAGGAAAAGTTTTGGCTTTTTTACATTAAATAATTGTCTTGATTGGAAACAGCATGATGCAACAGCTTTTTCAGATATATTTTGTATTTTTACACGGAATGTGTTTTCTTTTTTGTTGTTGTTTTTTTTGTCTTAAAGTTATGAAAATCTTGTCTGCTACAGTGGACAAAAACACATTGCTGGGTCTCAGGAGGATATCTCTGCACATACAATATGTAAGAAATGGAATGAACAAATATGCTGTGTGCATGTGTATGAGTGTGTGTGTGAATGTGTGTATGCATGTGACACTCAGGCATCAGCAGCTGGTGGACTGCTCTCACACACCAGGTGTGACTCTGAGCTTTAGGCGTTGTGTCAGTACACACACTGAGTATATGTACACACACCCAGTATTTGTGCACAGAGAAATGGACGTAAAATACAAACATACAGTGGAAATCATTACACCAAATGCTTTATGTTAGCAATGAAACGTGATTCATCACAGCGTTCATCTGAATCTGATTGGCTCGAGGCATTTGAGAGCGAGCGAGAGAGAGAAAGAGAGGGAGAGAGTCATGTCATGTAGTCCCTGCAGTATCATGACTGATGTGATCGGGACACACAAGTGGTAAAGGCAGGCAATAAAAGGCATTTGGTTGCCATCTGTCTCTGCGGCCTCAGTGTCAAACAGTTGGCTGTCAAGCTCAATGCCATAGACACACAAGCAGGATAACCATTAGTCCATAAACAGGCGTCCTTCTATAGACAAATGGTTAGAGATTTCTGGTCATGTCTGTGGTGAGATAATGACCAGAAAGCTATGACATGCATCTGTTCATGTGAAATCCTGGCTAAATGGTTCTGGAATGAAGAAAAAATCCTTTAAAAACCCGGTTCTTGTTTATGTGTCATGGAATAACCAGATGACTTATAGAGGATCATAGAGTAAAACCAGCAGCTTTATGTAACTGCAGCGTCGGAGTCATTCATTCAGGAAGCTTATACCAATAATAATCTAAGTTTGGAGAAGTTACCGGCTACTTAGAGGGGGAAATGTTTAGTTTTATCAACAAAATATGCTTTTTACCATTTGTTTTCTATGCAAAAAGACTAAATATGTTCAATTTAAAGTGAAAAACAGGACTTGAGAAAACCTCAGGTCTACTTGGGTCACATATGGAGCCACTTAAAGCTATTTTAACTAACTGCTGAACTTGACTTTCACATACAGCCCTTCCTTGGTCTCTTAGGTCATGCATTTACTTAATCACTTGACATCTCTCAAACTATATGTTGTTGTGTTTACATCTGCTGCACGGTGCTTTTTTTTTATCATACGCGTATTTGTTTCTCCTGTGTCCTTTACCTCTGTTTGACCGCCCATTACGCTCATCTGGACAAGGCATCAGCTTCTCCCAATAACTGGTTAACAGTAAGTACTTTATTGAAGCTTGATAATCTGCAGAATTAATCTTTTTCTTATGAGGAAAACAGAGTGGGCGATAGGAGCAGCGCTGACAGACACGCCGAGGACACAGACACCGCCAGCTCCCACATCTCTCCCTCTCAACGGCAGACTTCCCAACCGTCTCCGGCTTCACATAAGCCAGTCGTTGGGATTTAGAGCTTATTAGTTTGTGTTCCCTTCTTTGTCTGAGGGGTCGTCTTTCGAAGCTGAGGTGAGACTAGGGTGAACACCACAGAAATCCAGAGGAATTCTGCAAGTATTAAGATCAAACATCACCAACTACGTGTATAATAAATAGTAAAGGAGCTTGTGAGATCTACCCGCCACTACACTCCATTCAATAAATCCTAAACACGCCCCTGATTGTAAAGCCCGTACTGCTTGTGCACTGAAGGTCATGGGTGACACCTGTTTCCCGTCTCATCTCCCAACATCAAGTTGAGTCGCTGGGAAAGGTGGGGGGTCTTAACCTTCACCACAGGGAAGTACAAAACCTCCTGTGTTTGCTTCCTGCCTTGAGCAACACAAAAAAAAGTACTGAAAAAGGGGATGAAAAAGGCCTGTTTGTATATCAGGGTGGGAAATTAATTTTTGAGGTGAAAGAAAAGGCACGCATGCCTTTGAACAGATAAATATGAGTGGTCCTCTTTCAAAGAACACTCAGCTGGCCAGACTTACACTTGAGTACTTGAGCCAAACAATAATCTTACTTTTGTCATGCTTACAAGACAGGTCTGCTGTTTGAGTAAGTGCAGCACACATGTTCAGTACTGATCAGGCTCCTTTCATGGCGGAGCAACAGTACGTCAAAATATTGGACGGAGTGTGCCCTCTTGTGGAAGAAGACAGCACTTTTCTTTATTCTGTAATTGGTGAAACAAGGCAGTGTTTGCAAAATCACTTAAGAAAATCACAGTTATGCAAAACTAAAATCATAACCGTACAATAATAAACACTGTTGTTGATGTTGTTGGACCACATGTTTGTTTGTACAACAGTACAGGCTGAAAAGGAGCCGTTCTTACGATCAGGACCAGGATTTGCCTTTTACTATTTGGTGTTGTATAAGATAATGTATAACACAGTTACGAGCAGTTTACACCAAATGATATACCCAAAGGTTTATAGTACAGACAGACACAGAGCTTTAAAGCAGGGTTGTAATGGGGACAAACTCTGCAGAGCAGAAAATCATCTGCTCCCAGTCTGTTTATTAGCCCCTTGTTTCGCATCTGACTTTTCTGGGGGGAGTTGTGAAACTGCTCCATGTTTAGGCCTGCATGCACACCACTGTGTTTGCAGCTGCATCTCAACTCAAGATACAATAACAGCTGGTTCTCCTCTCCTGTGTCTCCTGCTCCACTATTTCTCTCTCATTTTTTCTCATTTCTACTCCCCTGCATCCAGATGCAAAACTGTTAATATTTAATTTCAGTTTAACTCCCTCTTTCACACAGACTTTAGATTCTTACACTGAGCAAAGATATAAACGCACCATGTACAACATTAGTATAACACAAGACGCACAGCCCAAAATGAGCTCATGATGTCTTATAATTGTAAAAAAGGTTAATTTTCTTGATTTGTAAATAAACTTTGTGTCCACCTCTGCGAGTGAGCACTTGCTCAGTGTTCCAGTGATTCCATCCTGAACACAGCTGTGGCCTGTCCAGACGCTGCTCAAACGGCCTAAACAGTATTCAGACACTCCTTATACTGGGGACAATAAAAGGACACCTCAGAATGTCACATTTCCTCAGATGTCACCATAACACAGATGTTGCAAATCACACGGGAACAGTTCAACATCGCATAGCTTCTGTGTGGCCCTCAAAGAGGAGTGGAATAACATTTTACAGGACACAATTGACAGCATTGTCAACTCGATGAGAAGACAATGTGTCATACAGGAAGCCAACGGTGGACACACAAAATATGGAGTTGTGATTTCTATCAACAGGCCCCCACCCGAAGGTCCCTGAAGGTCCCTGCAATGCCAGACGCCACTATCGTGTTCTAACGGACACTAATCTGTACCACACTGATCAACAAAATAAACTGTATGTGATTTAATATTTTGTGCAACACAAGTGTCACGTGGTGCGTTTATATGTTTGCTCAGTGTATTTGCACTAGTATTATCAAAGTCTTGTAAATATCCAAGTGTTTCCTATGATTAGATGCTTACCCTTCTCGCACAGTGCATGGAAAGGGAGCTGTGAAAACGACTCCAGGAGCTTTTACAAACTAACATTTTTGGTAACATTTCCTGGAATCCACTTTTGGACTAACAGACAGCAGATGGCATCAGTGTGCTCAGGTTGTTCAGAGGATATTAGGTGCAGAATGTATAACTAATAGTGACCTTTGTCTGCCCTCTGGTGGATTTTATACCTAAACACTAATCATAATGATATGATAATTAGTATGAGACAAGTGAGTCACAGCGGCGTCAGCGAAAAAATAATATATCGGGGCTGATGCTGCACTCTCAACACTGAACAGTATAGAATAACTATCTCATAGTGCAACTGTCCTCAGCAGAGGCCGTAAGAGGCCTTTAACCCTTTATGGGGCAAGTGTCTATTTTTGGTAATTTCCACATACATTACAAGAGGCAATAATCTCAGGTCCAGTGTGGTCTCCAGGGTCTGTAAGGTCCACCTCTGCATGAACAGTGAGTGGACCTGTTTTGTTAGGTACCATGAAGTGTGGATCTAATATTTAATCTAATATTTAAATCTAGTACTTCAGAAGTAATGGTACTAATGTAAGGATGATGTTCAAAGGGATCATGTGGATGTGGACAGGGGTCTGGATCAGCACTGATGTTGGTCTAATGCTCTAAAAGCGATGTTCCTTTCACCTTACATGTGTTTTTCTTGTATTTTTTAATATCCTACTGAGACCCAGGAAAGTGAAAATTTTAGTTTTTTTTACATTAAACAATTGTCTTGATTGGAAACTGATTGATGCAACAGTTTTTTCAGATGCATTTTCTTTTTATTATTATTTCTATTTATTTATTAGTTTTTTAATGGAATGTCCTTTGCAACGGACAGCATTTTTTAAGTAAAACTGTCAAACTTTAATCCACTACAGAGGACAAAAATGCATTTTTAAATTGTATGCCACTGACGGTTAAGGATCCAAATATGGTAACTTCACTGACCCTGACTTTCTATGTAACAATACAAAATTTTTGAAAATATCCTCCATTAACACATTAAGTTAGAATTTTTGAATTTCAGAGTACTTCTGAGTGCTCTATATATAAAGGGTTAAGGTAGTGTTTTTCAACCTCATGTGGGGTCGCCTGAAATTTCGAGTAATTGATATAAAAAAAACAAAAACAACTTACTAACAAAGAAATATATGGTGAGTTGAGAGAGACAATCACAATCCATAAAAGACAAACTGAAACTGAAGAACTGTGGTACTGTTTATTTGTCAAATGTTCATTGTGGTCAGTTTCAGATGCTGCAGCTCTTTCATAATTCATAGTTTAGTTCTTGTTTGTTCAGTATTCATTGTCAGCCTTGTAAATACAAACCGGACTGACTGTACATATCCTGACCAAGGAAAATCAAATTCTCCCTTTGTGCAGTAATCTACTTCCTCCATCCATAATAATATACATTATATAGGCTAAATGTTTGAAATTAATGTGTATTTGCAACATAGTATAGCAAACTATTACATGATCAAAAACAAATGAATTTTAGCAAAAAAAAAAAAAAAAGTCTCCATTTTGAATGTCTGGGGTTGCCAGAAATTTGTGATGTTAAAATGGAGTCACGAGCCAAAAAAGGCTGGCAACCATTGGGTTAAAGCAAGGGAGTCAAACTTCAATTAACATTAAAAGTTCCACAAATCATCATACACAAGAACTGGAATGTGTTTTTTAAATCTTGCGATGATCGTCTACACTTCCTTCTCCACCATATATTTCCAGGTGATATCATGGGAACGTTCTGTAAAGATACGCTCCGACAGCTGTTTGAATCTAGTGAAATTATTCAGCCAATCTGGCAACCGTTCCTTCTGGACAGATGGAGAGGTTGGCATGCTAGTGATCACATTTAGTAACGTCACACATCGCTCTGGATTTTCTATCAGCCAGACTCCTTCAATCTTTTCGTATCCCAAAGGGAGGTTTAGTATGTTTCTGAAGAAAGCAGAAACCTTAGCGTTGAGCATCTGTAACGGCAGATACTCACCCGAGTGGATTTTCTTTCAGTTCCTTGATCCGTGTTATTTATCTCGCAGTTCTGTAAAAAGAGGCTACATGGGACGTTCTGTTGAAAATTCTTACATCAGGGTGTTAGAGGATTACTTCAAAGCTCAGCAACGCTCCCCAAATTTGGCTCATCAGGGAGGAACTTATTGATTTGGCCGCCGAAGTCCTGCTTTGTCTCCTACTTGGTGGAGTCTCAGATGACAGAGCACTTGCGTTTTACCCCCTGCAAGTGGCAGCCAACCTCAGACGGAGAGACAGAGTATTAATCAGGCCTCACTCTCCCCTATGCCACTGCCCCCTTCACCGTCACCTCTTTGGACACCCCCCCCCCCCCCACACACACACACACACACACACAAAATGGACATCTGT
>JAPQRP010000024.1:29408260-29433343 GCA_037367295.1 Apogon hyalosoma | reverse complement strand
AAATTTTGGTGAATGTAGGTCAAAGGTCAAGGTCAAGGTCACCAAAAATGTGTTTTTGCAATGATAAGAGATAGGGCCAATCAGGAATTTCCTTTTCATTCCTGTGTACTCAATTTTGCATTTAGCTTCTTTTTGCTCTTACTGCTGATGTGCATTGACATCAGAACCTTGAAGGCTAAATTTGAAGACTCTAGGTCAAAGGTCAAGGTCACAGTAAGGGTCAAAATCAAATTTTGGATATAACTTTTGAACTATTCATCTTAGAGGCTTCCAATGAGCACCAAAATGCTTGTCTTTCAATTCTGCATCTTGTGTGTATAGATTTTGACCTATTGTTGACCAAAGAGGTTGGGGGTCACTCAGTCAATACCTAAAAAACTAAAATGGACTATAATGGAAAAATAAGTGGAAATAGAGACTTAGTTACTATTATTGACAAATAGGAAACCTGGCATGGGCTTCAAAATGGTGTCATGACCTTTGACCTTAAGTGACCTTGAAAGGTCAAACCCATAGTCTCACGTTTTGAGAGGGAGGTGTCCATTAAGAACTAAAACGTTTGCGAGGGGCGGGGTTTGTTGTGCCTGGCACCACTTGTTTTTCTTGTTATCAGTAAACCAAAAAATAATGTACATTTGTTTGTGTCTGTCTGGTTAAGCCACACCTTCTGAAATACAAAAAAGTATCATAATAATAACTATTTCAAAATAATATCTGAGATGGTGTACGATTTTCAGTTTATCCCACAACTTTTTTCTACTACTGTATTTTGTAGATGAGGGTTTCGGGTTACGCCTTGGAAAGTATCTAAATGAGTGGTGGAATAAAAGTATGATACACAAACAAGCCTAATTTTTTGGGCTCTTGTATCATTCTGTGTAAAGCTTCAGCAAAGTGCAATTCAATTACAGGAAGAAATATTGCATTATTATATAGTATAGACATAATCATTTTAATATGTCCAGGAGCTATTTTAATTTACTTTGCAGAATGTGTGAAACATAATCTGTTTTTATAGATTCCCTTGGCACACGGTCATGACAGTAGAAATCAATAGATAAAAATCCAATAAGACTATACAGTTCAATAATTGGACACTTTGACATTAGTATTTCTGTCTCGCTAATAAAAGGACTTTCAACTTAATATTCTTATGTGGCACTTTTTCCTGTGCTTTACACGTACTGTGTGGAATTTTAATTATCAAATGAATCAAAAAAAGACAATGCAGACACAAAATAATCATCCTGATTTATATACATTCTATTTAACATAGTGTTTTGTTTTGTTTTCTTTTTTTAGCTATTTACAGACATAAAAATCGAATGCCATTTAAAAAATATTCACTTGCAGTTTTGTGACTTATGATTTATTCATTAACATATTGCCATGACATTTGTTGTGATGGCGGTGTTTAAAAATACAACCACCCCCTTCCAGAATCTCCAAAGCCTGGTATTTAATGTTATATATGTGGAAAGAGAGAGAAATGAATGCCCCGATCTCAGAAGTTGTCTCTAAAAAATAAACAGCGTGCAATCTTAACTGTAATTCATCTTTAGCATAAATTGTACAGGTGCTGATGTTAAATGTGTCCTAAAAACGCTGCCGACTAACATCACGAGCTTATTTATCAAACACATAGCTTTTGGATAAATCTCCTGGTTAAACAACCTTGCCCCTGCAGTTTAAGCAGCATTGTTATGCTTCGCCCACTAATTCAGTGACGTGGCCCGCGGTCATGGGATTAAAAGAGATAAGCACTAGTGAATATTCCACTGCTTCTGGAATGGAGGTCTCCCATTCATCACCCACTGAGACCAGTGAATAATACATGGACTCGTCTAGCCCAAGCACAGTAAAGCAAGGGCACTTGTAGTAAAAAAGCATCGCCCTTGTCTAACCAGTTAGACCTCCCCGAGGCTAATTCCGACAGGTCTATTTGGAACCGTCTTGTTTGACCTCTCCCTATGTCTTCCCTTGGAGCCATGCATGCAGCTGATCAATCAACTGATAATACACACACCTCCCTGTTCATTTCCATGAATGGACACGCACTCTCCCTTTTTTGTGTCTCGCTTTCCTTATAGAGTACTCAGTCAGACACAGTGAGCCGTATTGTATCTGTTTCCCATCAAATGTGAGCTCTGCAGCCTTGAAACATGAAACGGTAATGTCTGGAATACATGTAAGTCAATATTAATAAAGTTCCATGTCACTCTGCTTTGGCATGCATGGTCTTCCTCAGTGGTGCAGCGCTGATCACACTGGAATGACTCTGATTGCTGTGGAGTGAGAGGATGGGACTCATGAATCCAAATGTTTCAGCAGGTGTCAGCAGGTAACATTGCGTCCAACTGAGGTTTTTTTCCGCATGGGCTGCAGTGATATACAAGCACAGCTCTGAGGCAGCATATTCACTGATCTCCAAATGGGAAGAGCAAAAGCCCTGAACTGAGGGGGATGCACAACAACATGCCCACCATGAGGGATCTGGTTTCATATTGTGTGGAAAACCTATCCATAGACTGGTGCTGCTGCTATGGGTGAGATGATTAAGTGCTAAAGTTGCATTTTCTCCTCCGAGCAAGCAGCCCCGAGGCCAGAGAGGCAGCATGATTGCCTCTGTGTGCTACATTACATTGACATGATGGAGAATACTCTCCTGGGGCCTGAAATAATGTAAAAGGAAAGTGGAAGAGAGGGGGAAAAAAGCCCATCCCAGCCTTTTCTGCTGGGACCTCAGAATTCTCTGCGTGCAATCGGATTTGCTGATAGATCTCCCCGCGCCACCGCCTCAATATTGATGACAGGCAGAGCATTCACACACGGGTGCATGGCAGCTCACACCAGGGGAGTCCTCTAATCCGATTCTGCTATTAGACCCTCAGACCTCCCCACTGGGTGTCTTGAGCCTCCCGGCCACTCTGGCTCACCCTGACACAGAGAGAGCTCAACCATGCCGTGGACGCACAGGCCTGTGAAGAAGACCACAGGAGAACCATTTAGCAGAAAAAAGAGGCTAGTCAAATTGGACAAAATGCATGGAGTGCGCGTTTTTTTTCTCCCTTAACTAATTAGCGGCGGGCTAAAAAAAGCCAAATTTTATAAAACCAAATCCATCAGCCGGACAAGTGGAACAAATGAGCCGACCTCTCTGTGGGAGGCAGCGCAGCCTTATTTGTTTGCTTTTACAACTTGAAGGGCAGACAATCCGCGGTCATCCAGCAGCAGCCTACTGAAACTGTCCCCAAAGTTATATGAACCTCAGTTTCTCTCTCACCAGTCATGTGGACTTTGGCAGACAGATCAAATCAGCTTTGAGCTTTGATCCGCTCCTACCAACTCTGCAAAAGTCTCCACACAAGAAAAGGGGAAGTTTCCTTTTTTGCTCATCTCTGCTAAACGTCACCACAGGATGAGACCACCCACCACGTCAGCAACAGACTGGATAATGTTGTAGCAGCTTCCAGCAGACTTTGATGTTTCTGCAATCTTGTCTTTTCCTAAAATGAACTTATTCTTAAGCTTTTCTCTCTACTAGTACTAAATTGTAACTAATAATGCATATATCATACCTCTCAAATCCTTGCAATGATTAAACCAGTGCTACTTTTGTGGCAGTTCCCAAATGAATTTCTCTCTTTATCTAACCTTTCTTAAGTGATTTATCACCATTTATTGCAATATTATCCTCTGTATTTCACATTTTATCAGTATAAATCAGGTATTTTTCTGTATTTATTTTACTGATCATGTAGACGTTCTTTAAAGCTCGGAGTAAAGTTGAACTTTATTATATCAGAAACAGAGAAAACTGAAGAAAAACATGACTTTTTCAGTAAAGATATCATTAACTGAACATAAATCCAGTGTTTCCATCCACTGTCGTTGATCCAACTCCATGGGTTTTACTGGTGAATCAATGTTGTAGAAGATGACGGTGTTTCCACGGTAACCATAGAGCCTCTGAACGGCCAAATGGGTCATATCTGATGACCATGAAAAGATGACAAAGTGCATTTTACACCAATTATTTACATGTATTGATAGGTTTAGTGGATCAACAGGTATTAAACAGTTTAGATCAGTAGATGGTTTTGGTCGCTGATGGACGTTTGGGTCTTTATGGGTTAAACTGTATTTAAATCATACCCCAACAATAAGCCTGTTTTCATGACCATATAAATCTGATAACTGGAAGTAACCAGATAATTGTAATAACTGAATCTGATGCATTTACCTGCACTTCAGAAACGTGATAATCAAAAAACCCTTAGCTGCAAAAGGCACAGCTACTTGTCTATACGAGCACATTTTGTGCATTAAGTGTTTGGTAAAATAAAGTTTTTCTTCTTGTGTTTATTCTGGCTTCCTCCCACCATCCAGAGACATGCACCTTCATAGGTTAGTTGTTCCATCTAAGTCACCCATAAGTGTGAATGTGTGAGTGAATGGTTGTTTGTCTCTCTATGTCAGCCCTGTGATTAACCGGTGACATGTTCAGGGTGTATCCCACCTACTGACTTCGCCTCTTTGTAGCTGGAATAGGCACCCCAGCAACCCTCACAAGGACTAAGTGATGTGGAAAATAGATGGATGGAAGACAAACTCTTACTTTAATGGGGGTGATACACTTGGGTCAGTGTAGCTCTGGGCCTGAGTGGCATTTCTTGGACCCTGTTATAATTAGCTACAATTGTAGTTTGTTAGTATTTTGATATTGTTAAAAGTCCTCACAGCAGAAATCATACACTGAGCATTTAAAACATCCTTATTTTATGATCTATACGCAATAAAAGGCCCTGTGCAAACTTGAAAAACATCCAAATCTCTTGCTAAATAACATTAGCTAATAGCTATGTCAGCAGTTTGAGTTGCTATGGCAGGATTGTTTGGAAATTAGAGTACTTTGGGGAAAGCTCCCACCATCTGCTCATCAGCTCCTCAGGTGATATGGGCAAGAAATAAAGTCAGATGAGAAGGAAAAAACGGGACTTTTTCAAGACAGAGAAGTACTGCACGTCTGTATTTACAGCAGCCTCCCATAGTGTTCCTATTTGTCTCCTCCTGAGTGGCGGGGTGGGGTAGCCCATGGCTCTTCACAACATCTGCGGGCATTCTTCCACAGGTCCCCAGAGGCATATAATTACCTCCATCTCTGACAAAAACACACATTTAAACTACAATTACACCCCCTGCGTCCTCTCCCTCATGCATCCCATCTAATCTCCTCTTCTTCTTCTGTTCTGCAATTCTATTCTGCAATCTTGAGACCGTTTAGGCACATGCAGAGTACTCGATGCTACAAGAGACTGGGGGTCTTTGATGATGAAGTGTACTATAGATACACCGTAATAAACAGAAAACTGCTTAGAAATATCACACAGATATAACAGGTCTAAGGCATAAGCAGGAGCAAATCATTCCATCTATACAGACGCCCTTTTCTAATTTAACTGAATGCAAAAATTTGTCCTTTTTTTTGGATAGAAGCAGGATTATGTTTTGAACTAACTATAATAACTCGTGTCCTTCGTAATGCTGCAACCAGAAATTTCTGAGCGAGATGACGAAAAAGTAGACAGCGAAGTTATGAGGTGAGCTGTTTCAATGCATCAGAAAGGGATAACTGTGGAGGGGTAAACAGAAAGCAGCGCTATCATCAAATAACGGCAACCCCAGGAAGCCTTTTTCTCTCATTTAACAGTAGCTGGGCCCAATTTCACAGGCCGCACTGTGGCTGAATGGGAAGAAATTGGAAAAAAAAGTGAAATCGATTGCTTAGATTGCAGTTGTACTTTATTTGTCTCCCTTTCTGTCGTTTTATGGTGTTATGCAGCGAAGGAATGCCTGTAAAACACAAATGATGATACAGCAGCTAAGGTGCTAGCTTTAAGTTTGCAATAATCGCCCTCTGTATTCATTAACATTTCGTTATGCATAGAAATATCATTACAAAAAACCACCAAGATCAATAATACTACAAACATCGGCAGCATAATTAGTGCTGACATTAAGGTTTTTTTCTCACTTCCATAGAGTGTAAGATGCAATGCAAGTTTTTTACATTAAATGAAAAATTTCACTGTACATTATAACGTGACAACAAGTGGTTCCAGGCACAACAAACCCCACCCCTCACAGGTATTGTAGCTTATTTTTGCATCAATCCAGCTGATGTCACCATGTCTATGCGTGTGCTGATGTCAGAATATCAGTTATATATCAATCAATATATGTCCAAAGTTTGAAGTAAATGGAAACAAAATTGTTGTTTTTATAGACATGTGAAATCTTGCCCATTATAAGTAAATGGGAGGGGAAAAAAAAGATGCAAAAAATTCATAAAAAATTGGAACTTTGATGTACTTTCCCCAAAATATAATGACATCTATTCTGGGTCACTGGCAATCTCTAAACCCAATTTGGTTTGAATTCAATCAACAGTTTATCTGTTACAGACATTTAAAATTCCACCCATTATAAGTAAAGGGGGGGAAAAAAGATTTGAAAAATTCAAAAAAAAAAATTTAACTTTGACCTATTTTTTCCCAAAATGTAATGAGCTCTATCCTGGGTCACTGGGAATATATAAACCAAATTTGGTATGAATTCAATCAGTGGTTTTGCAGCGAGTGTTGACAAACAAACAAACAAACAAACCAATCCAAAAACAATACCCCTTGCCTCCCCTTCAGGGAGGCGGTGTAATAACAGAAATATGGAACTTTTAGAATAACTGACTGGGGCTTCAGTGGTTGAGTTTAAGATTTGTTTATATTAAAAGGCATGTGAAATCTCAGTTAAATCTGAGTTAAAAACAAAGTCATCTCTGGAGAAATGTGGGCGCAGTTACTTTTACTCCTGACCACCTGACTGTATATGTGTTTTCAGGTGTTCTACTTTCAATGTACACATTTCAGGGAGGGGGGAATTGAACCCTTTACAGGCCACACATAGAAACACTCTGAAATTCAAAATGTCAACCATAGCTTGTTGTTGGAGGAGATAACAAGATTGTATTACTTTTGTGAAATTTTTCCAAATTTTTTATTGTTATGTAGAAAATCAAGGTCAGTGAAGTTACCATATTTGGTTCCTTACCTGTTAGTGGCAAATAAATAAATAGATCAATCAATTAATCAATCAATCAATCCAAGGAGTAAATATAAAAAAATACAAGAAAAACACACGTACGGTGAAAGCAACATGTATTAGAACATTAGAACATCACTTTTAGAACATTAGACCAACATAAGTGCTGATCCAGACCCCTGTCCACATCCACATGATCCCTTTGAACATCATTCCTTACATTAGTACCATTACTTCATGGTACATAACAAAGCAGGTCCACTCACTGTTCATGCAGAGGTGGCCCTTACAGACCCTGTAGACCACATTGGATCTGAGATTGTTGACTCACTGTCCTCACTTTCACTTTCAGTCTTGTAATGGATGCAGTAAAATGACCAAAAACAATCACTTACCCGATAAAGGGTTAAATGAGTCACACAATGTGATTTAGTAAGGTTGTTGTTTTACTGCCAATTGCACCATTATTAAACTCTGTAAAAAGCATGTCTTAACCCATTTGTGCCTGGCATCACTGTGACAGTTCCACACAGAGGAAATGCCGCTGAGAGCAGGTGGTAGAAGAGAGAGAGTTTTCTCCACTTGAACTAATTTACTTGGAATGACAGAAGAAGGAGTTATCAGAGCAGAGCGACGGCACAACAGTTCACTCTTTCACCTGTGTTGTTTCTACTCCAGAGATCATTATTTGGAAAAAGGGGCCGAAGTAACAGCACTGACATATAATGCAGGGGTGTCAAAGTCATTTTAGTTCATGGGCCACTTACATACCAATTTGATCACAATGGGCCGGACCTTCAAAATAATAGCGTGACAACCTATAGATAATGACAACTCCAAAATATTTGTAAACTATCCTCTCACAAAAAATGTGAAAAACCTGAAATTTCTAAAGAAAAATAAGTGCAAATTCAACAATATTATGCCTCAATGTATCATTTATACATGTGCATTAAAACTGACAAATCACAGTGGGTCTACAAAGGCACAAAACATTTAGGCAGAATATTGGAAACATTTTGGGGTTTGGAGCTTAAATGAGTTTGACCCCCTTGACTGTCAATATCTTCAGCGTAATTTTTGCACTTCCCAAATTCATCCCAGACTGGAACCTTGGTGGGCCAGTTTTGACCCCAAGGGCCATATATTTGACACCCCTGTTGTAAAGTTACCAAATCTCAAGGACACTCAATAAGAAGTTGAGTAAATGTTTTTACTTTCACAATTTCATGAAATCTTCAGCTCAAGCTTTGTGTTTTATGGTTCTATAGTCGATACAGATGATGTTTCAGATTATATTGCTGACATTAAAACACAATACAGTGGCGGACCCAGAAAAAATGGAAGTGTGTGTGTGTGTGTGTGTGTGTGTGTGGGGGGGGTCCAGAGTCGGAACAAAATTAACATTATAAATGCTTCAAATTCAATAAAACGTTTTTTTTTTTTTTTTTTATTACCATGCACTAATAAAATGAATAGAATTTACTCTCACTAATGTGACTTTTGAAACCAAAGCAAAGACTTTGCTTTAATATGGTTGGCCTCAGTTGTGGCATTGAATTCCATTCCAAATAATTTCAAATGAGAAACAATAGGATACAGTAGAGGTTTAGGCTTATGTTTGACAACTTTGTGTGATTCACTCATTCACTGGCTGTGTTCAAAGGTATTTAATATTCAGTCCATGCAGTTAGCCTATAGCTCCTACTGCATAATAATAGATTCCATACCTTCTGTGGCTGCCCGTTTGTTTTTCATGCAGCCCATGCAGACCCAAACGCTGCTTGAATAGACAGTTGTCTCTTCATGATTAGACCTTAGCTTCGATTTAACTCCGTTCACCAAATAGACTCTTGTCATAATTGGTGCATCCGCAGTAGACCCCTCCCTCAATACAAGAGATAGGAGGGCTTTGGTGGTCTCCTATCTTCTATTTGTGCTTTGAAGTACATGAGGATGAATAGCTCAGTAAGTAATGCCGAGCAAGGGTGCGGGTAGGTAAATCCGCCATTGCAATAAACCTTCCACCACATACAATATAACTGTCTGCGGCTCAGGTTTGACCACATAGTGTTGTGAATTTTGTAAGTCAGAATTCAGTGTGTTATGGCAGCCTACAAATGTCACGTTACATCATCCTCTTTGTGTCAGGAACTGAGCCATCCTCTTTAATTTCCTCCGTGGAATGCACTTTCCCCCTCTTGAATTTATCTCACTCACAATGGTGATCCAGATATGCCTTTCTGAACACCAGACATAGGGATTTTGAAGTATTTTAAGCCACTAGTTTAGACCAGGTCGCATTTACCCACCAACACCTCGAGTTCGACTGCAGAAAAACTCAGTCTGTTGCCTCTATTTGCGTTGTTTTCATTATTCTCTGTGTAAATTTTCTTATTGTTAGTGGATCTCCTTCTAAAACTGGAAACTCCCTTCAGTGCTTTTCTGGAATGCAGCCTTGCAAATTTCTGCCACTTCAATAAATCTGGTGTCAGGTGTCAGATGAAAGATGACAAACTCCTACAGTCAGATACAAAACAGAATCAAGCAAATAAAAACAACCAAAATATGTAGTAATGTTTTGTAAGAAGTTTCATACTGCTTTTTCTGAAGGGAACAAACACTTTAGCCTTTTATATGGAAATGTGCAAAAAGACTAAGATCATCAGAAAAACTGTAATAAAATCTGAAAAGATCAACAGCAGCTTAGTGCTCCTCACATTTCAAGAGACAACATACAACATGCTGTTGTAATTATTCTTACAAATCCATTTATCAATGACTTGCAATTAAAGCAATATGGATTAAATGACAGCACGTTAATACATGGGAATTATATTGCAATCACAGTGTTCAATAAACAGCAATTAGTCTATTTCTCTTGACAGCATGAGGTTGCAGGTGCTGCCACGTGTTGGGAATGTCAAAAGACCTACTGCAGCACACCCCAATGGAGAGCTCAAACTGCAATAAATTACTGCCACAAATGGCACTGACTCATTATTGTTGACAGTTTGTGTGACAAGTTTAAAATATGTATTTCAATTTACATGAAATATGGAAGTTGGACTTAATTGGAGGATGAAAAATGTATGTTTCCTATAGCAATGATTAATATTCATTTTCTCGTTTAGATTGAAAAAATGAGAGAGATTGACAAGATTTACAAAAACAAACCATCCCCTAATATCAGTCAGATTATTGTATATTTCTGACCTTTTGAAAGTGCACATTGCCATGGAACTGACTTACATGATAATTAATCATAGGGCGGAGTTCCTTGGTTATGTCATATTAGTTTGTGTAAGTCTGGATGGTATTTTCTACTGTCACTGAGCCATTATTTGAAAACAGACCACGATGGCTCATAAAGACAGAGGTCAGGGGTCATATGCTGCAGTTCTATTTTATTGAAGAGCGGCATTTAAACAGACAAAGATAGAGTGATGTGATTAATACTTATCTATGATTATATTGAGAGCAGCCTTATAAAATGTTTAATCACCAGTAAACAGGGACATTACCATTTTCATGACACTGATAGAACAAAACCAATAAGCCAATAAGAAACCTATTATGAATATAATAAGGGATGTTTCTTTAACCCTTTATAGGGCACTCATTGAAATACTTGCAAAAATTTGCAATTTCAACCTCAGTGTGTTATTAGACATCGTCATCTATATCCTCTTGCCTTGAAACATCTGAGCAGCACTTGGTAAAAAGTAAACACATGCAATAAAACAACTATCTTAAGATCATAAACTGACAAAAATCCCTCAAATTCACTATTTACAGCTTCAAAATGATTATAAAATTTCTCTGAATCACTGTATAGTTTTATGAAAAACCAATGCCTCTGGACCTCATTGAGGCATGATTGGCCCCATATTTAATATTTGAGGAAATTACCAAAAATTGTCTCTTGCCTAATAAAGGGTTAACAAGTTGAACTAAAATATAATAATATATTCCCAAATGTGAGCTTATATTAAATTAAATTTAGATTTTTAACTGCTTTGGGGTATTCCATGGTATTCCATGTGAAATAGATAAATCAATATTAGTAGTAACCGTTTATAACTGTGCACACTTTATTTACAGAATGTGAGATATTTAACTAACTGACTATACTAGACTCTGGACTTGACTAACAATGTACTCTGCCCAAGTGCCAGGCAGATAAAATGTACCCAAGGCCTAAAATAGCAGAAAATTACTGAGGCTGCATATGAGCAAAATACTGCAAACATTTCCCCATGAACACATATTATGGCAACATGCAAGATGAAAAAACTATGTATGTTCATATGGACAAAAGGGGTTTTTAAGGTGTCCTTAAAATACAATATGATAACTAAGATAACTTTACCAAACCATGCAAGGAGATATTAAATACTTTCGAGCCCTAATCACAAATTAAATGCACAGTCGGGCTATATATCCCCCCTGCAACAAGTTTTTTTGTTTTGTTTTTAGCAAATGTCTATTTGTCTTGTGGATGTTGGTGTTAACCTACATTTTTATTGAACATTGATTTTGGGCTACATAATGTTCCTGCTTTGAATCAAGACTTATTAGAACTTTTCAGTGATATGATCTTGAACAGGGTGAAAACCTTGTTTATATCATCAAAGGTGATGTAAAAGGTACAATGTTTAAGATTTAAGAGGGGTTAGATGAAGAAATGTAATTCAAACTTTATATAATGTGTGAAATCACCTAAAAATACAAGTGGTATCTTGCTTACATTAGAATCAGATCATGTCCATGAAGTCCATGTTGTGCTGCGATGCTCCGACTGTGGCTCAGAATGGACTTTCTCGTCTTCTTTTCTTCTATTTTATGATTGGTGTCACCCAGTGTTATATTGCATTACTATCACCCTCGAATGCGGACCAAATTAGATAAAAATCCAGTTTGGTTCACATTTGCAACCTCACCTTGATGGAAAGGCAGTTTTTTCATTGCTGTGCTATTAGAGCTGTATTCTGAACCCAAAAAGGTGCCTACGCTTTTGAATGGAAACCTGATTATGCATGCCTCAGCCAAACTTTGAGCCATCCATTTTCTTCTGTGTTACATGGTCGATGCAGATTGCTGCTGTCCTCGCCCGCACCCTCTACCAGCTTATCAGATTGTTTTGAGGTTGTTTTGGTCTGATAGATTCGGGACCGGTCATGACAGCTGTCAGTTGTCCATTTTTATTTAATTTTATTAATTCATGCTTTTATCAGGGACAATACAGTGAACACAGCAAACATAAAGAACATCTGATGTTCTGCACAAAGAGTCTAAAAGTATTTAGTTAAGTTTGCAACTCCTGTCCATCCATCCATCCATCCATCCATCCATCCATCCATCCATCCATCCATCCATCCATCCATCCATCCATCTTCTCCCGTGACCTGGATAGGTGGGAGAAGGTGGATGGATAAACCAGCAATATAAAAGCCTACACACTCACACACATTCATACACAAAAAGAAAAGAAAAGAGTCCAAATTCACCAAATATTATACATTTTAGAAATGGGTACATTCTTGTTTTGTTTTCAGTTCTTGATCTTAGTTGTAAATATTCTGATATCTGTTATCCTGTTATCAGTTTTATTTGACTTATGAAGAACAGCTGACAGTCCAAATAACATCAAATAACTTATTATAACTAACCAGAAACATGACACTTTGAGCACATATCAAACTAAAAAAGACTAAAAACACCTTTAGGAACTATGCATTGGATGTGTGCTTTTTTTCTTTGTAGTTTTTCCAGCCATCAAGATGTTTTGTCTTCCCTTTTGAAGGGTTATCATGGTGTCATAGTACCCGTGTTTACATACGGTATGAACAGACACTTTAAGGTTTACAATAATCATAATACAACTGACAGGACTATCGATATTAAAGGTTGTTCTTTAGCCTTAAAGCAGTTATTCTTTTTCACATGCATTTGCAAAAGAAAACCTTTAGTTTATGCTATTTGTGAGTGTAAATTGTTTTCATCAGCTCTACTTGTCAACTTAAGGCTGCAGGAGCTGAAATCAGGGGAAAAAATGGCAGAATTTGAAATGACACACCTATTTTTTTTTGCAGCTCTCTCTTCTCCAAATCAAATGACAAAGGATACCAAGGATTTGCATTTTGATTGGTAACTAATCCGGAAGAATACCTATTTTACAACTAAATGTTGCTCTTCTTTATGTTTTCACTTAGAGTTAATTTCCTTCTTGGCTGCAGATACAAAGAAACAGCACTGTTACCTCCTAATAATAATAGTGATAATAGAGCTGTCCTCAGTTCAGTATATGATTGATCGATTAGAACTGCCATGTATCTGTATTTTGGAAGGGCAGCTTTGACTGTTTTCATTCAGGTATTTCATTTCATTTTTAATTCCAGTAGTCTGAATAGTGATGCCAATCCGTCCGTCAACTTTTTCCCTAGTTCAGATAAGAGAGACCTGATTGGCTGAGAGATCGGAGCTCGTCTGCTGATTGGCTGATCCTTGTTTCCGGGGCTCCTCTGCACTCACTGACGTTTCTCGGTCTGCCCTAAGACAGACTGGAGAGAATGGCTGCCAGTGGAGGTTAGCAAAAAAATCATTGTTTTGTTCACTAGTCTGACTTAAATAACGCATCTCAAGTTGTAAATTATGTGTTTATATGTTCGTTTAGCATTGTCTCATAGACTAACAGAAAGTGTCGTGCCATGTTCCTTTCTCTTTAAAAGGGTTCAAGCTCTAAACGACTCCTCAAAAGTGTTGGTAATCGCTAGCCTTTCTAAGCAGCTAATGTTAGCTGTCTGGCTAACTTTCGGCCGGTTAGCTCGCTATCCACAGCTGATTGTATAAACACTTGTTTATGACAAGAGTCAAATGTTGGATAAGTTTAAGTTGTGGGTACTGTCACTAATACCCACGAACTGAATATCGCACTAGACTATTGTGTTTCTATAACATATAAACGTTAGGACTCGATACATATATGGTTTTGTATCGTTTTATGTCGTTAGTGTTGTATTAGGGAAAGCTTGCTAACATTAGCCTG
The DNA here is from genome assembly GCA_037367295.1 of Apogon hyalosoma. Lineage (NCBI taxonomy): Eukaryota > Metazoa > Chordata > Actinopteri > Kurtiformes > Apogonidae > Apogon > Apogon hyalosoma. The sequence continues at coordinate 29,419,197 of JAPQRP010000024.1, read as the reverse complement.
GTGCTTAGCTGTCTGCTAAAAGTTAAGCTCTCATGTCGACTAGCTGAGGTAACCACAAGACGTGCTGTTTTTCTAGCTAAACATAGACTCCGACGATTCATTATACAGCTTGTCTATTGAGCAGTGTTTAATCTTGAAGTTAACTTTCAAGCTAATTAGCTACATGCACGGAAACTGTCGAGACCGGCCAGGGATGTTTAATGTTAGCAGGCTAGCTACCACCTGGCGAGGCAGTAGTTTTCTATTCACTCCTCGCGAGTCTTTGTCCTGTCAACGAGTTAGCATTGCACAACACGAGGTATTTGTTGCTGAAGTTTACTTTTTACGTATCATTGGCTTATATAGAAACTATAGGAAAACATTAAAGAAACTTGAAAACGTGATTATGCTTCTATAGCCTGTCATAACACGTGTGACAAGCAACATATTCACTTAGACACTACTTGAAGAGTTAATCTAGGAGTTTGGAATTTTAGGCATTAGTGTTATCTGTATGTCTTAAGTCATTTTATGACAAGATGGCCAAAAATGACAGAAAATGGAGTTGGGATAAAATTGGGTACCCCACTGTCAGTATTTTATTTTATTGTTGTAGTCATGTCAGCTCTGGCAATACCATCTGTCTCATCTTGTATTGAAAAGTGTAACACAGTACATGAGAATGGTGATAACAAAAAGTCACAATCTACTGATTTATTTCAACAGTTGTGTGTCTTGAAGGTGTTGTTTCCCATATTTGAGATATAAGATAGAGGAAAAAAAAAAACATATGTCAGAATGTTAGAGGGAGGCTTAAGTTCCCACATTTGAAAAGTCTTTTTTTTAATCTTTGTTTTAAACACCTTAAATTTACATTTTATTAAATTACATGCTTTCATGCACTTATGCTTGTGGAAAATTAATCTTCATTAGCCACATAAACAGCTTACTAGAAATTTTGTCAGTTCGCAAATAAAGACAAAAGTCATTGTACTTTGTGAATATAAGTGTAGTCAGTGACAGAAAGTGACAGTAGCTGTTTCACTGAATGCACTTAAAGGGGAGATACAGTAGCTATTTGAATATTTGGATTATAGAGTATACTTTAGAAAGAATGTCCCAATATTCATTCAGCGGTATCCAGTTTTGAATGCATGAACTGCACCAGCAATTGCTGTGTAAAAAGATACACACATCAACTCCATTTATATAACCCAGTAATACAAATCACAAATTCCCTTCCATGTGCTTTACAATCTATACAATGTACAACACCCTGGAGTAATGAAAAACTCCTTGACACAGTGCAGTAGGTGTAGCGTGAACAGAAATTTGTAGGAATGTACCCTAAAAATGTGAGCCCATATCATATGGAGTACGTTTATCGAGGCGGCAAGATGATAAACAACATCTTGAGAGAGACGTTAGAAATCTATCTTTCTCAACTCTGTGTCTGCCCTTCCTAACACATCTCTGTCTTGTCCTTACGTTGTCCATTTTCAGAGGTTGGGAAGCTGTTACAAGTACAAAATGGGACACCTCCGAGCACCAACTACAACGGGGTAGATGCTGTCCATGCCTGTAACATCCTTCAGCAGCTCAAAGCCTTGTATGATGAAGCACAGCTCACAGATATCGTTGTAGAAGTGGACCACGGCAAGACGTTTTCATGCCATCGAAATGTTCTTGCAGCAATCAGCCCATACTTTAGGTAAGAGATTTATATATAGAATAGTTTAGAATAATAATAATCATCATCATCATCATCTTAATAGATTTTGTTTATAACACACTTTTCATTCAGGTAATCTCAGAGTGCTGCAGCAGCAAAGGACAGATAGTTTATGAAAGATTGTCTGGTTCTCTGTTTTACGTTTGTTGCAGAGGAAAAGTCCTTTTTTCTGAAAAGTAGGATGCTTTTCAGACATTGAAATAGTTATACTGAATTTAAAAATTCCTCACTTTATAATTGTAGTACGCTTTTACTATTTTCAGTGGATTTTTTCATAAGAGAACAGATTTTCAAACTTTGCTTCATATATAAGAAGGTAAAGCAGTAACTGTCTTGCAGGCATAGCTAAGTGATATTCACAATGTTTTCATTATTTAAGTGCAATGGCATCTGTTGTTTCTATAGTTCAGATGCTGCAGTAAACTCCTAAATTGGTCCTTTGAGCAATAAATACAATAATATTAAGTAATAATAGTGTTAGGACATAAACAATTGTGGCCAAATTATTGCACATTCAGGTTGTTGTTGCATGGGAAGTGATTACTGAAGTCAAAGCATGTGTTTTCTCTCCTACCACCAGGTCCATGTTCACCAGTGGCCTTACAGAAAGCAGCCAGCGTGAAGTTCGAATTGTTGGTGTAGAATCTGAATCCATGCACCTCGTACTAGACTATGCCTACACTTCCAGGGTCACACTTTCTGAGTCCAATGTGCAGGCCCTGTTCACTGCAGCCAGCATTTTCCAGATCCCTGCCCTGCAGGATCAGTGTGCCCAGTTCATGATCAGCAGGCTTGACCCCCAGAACTGTATAGGGGTCTACATGTTTGCTGATGCTTATGGACACCAGGAGCTGAGGGAACGCTCACAGGACTACATCCGCAAGAAGGTTTGTTAAACTTTCATGTTCAGTTATTCACATTGTAATTTTATGATGCATGTCGTTCCCATTGTCGAGAGAAGTTGAAGAATTATTAAATCTCATTTTCATTCCCTGAGAGTCATGAGGTTTAGTCTAACTGTCTCATATCATCAAATTCCATATGCAATAATATTGAAAACATGAGAGAAAAAAGTGACACAAACTATAATGGTTTAGTGTATCACACTGGTGCATGTCTGTAACTGCCCCACACTTTCTCTTTTTTAAATTTGTGCATGTAATGGGCACAACCTTGTCTTGCCAGACAGTTGAAAATAACATTAGAGGAAAACCATCTTAGTTCATAAAATAGACTGTTTTAGCAGTAATATCATACCTGGGAATAAGATGTATTCCTGTTGTAGCTCTTATTTGAGTTGGTAATACAGTTTGCATAATATAAAGCCACTTTCCCTTTATGTTTAAAAGTCACTGCTAGACTCTCACTTTTTTTTACATTTCAGACATTGTTTGGATTGTGGTGTTAACAATTTTTAAAACCCTTCTTTTACATTAGCCTCTCTTAAATGTGCCTTTGGGGTAAAAAATGTCAAATTTGCTCACACTAGCAAAACGAGAAAAGCCAACATGAAACTAAAAAGCACATATGCAAACTGAATGACCAGCAAAAAATATGTGTGAAAAAAAATGACACAAAAATGTGAATATATTAATGTACTTTCTATGTAATGTCAACGTCATTTGTTCTTTGCAGAATGAACTGGCAAATAAAAATATTAAATGGGTATTAAATTGCATTGATATTGAGCTTAAAAATTCTTTAACTTGTTGAAATATGCCAAAACCCTGTTTTTTCCTCAGTGTCTGTAAAGCTATTTCTGTGAAGGACAGTGTGACTGGAATGACTTGGAAGTGATTATGAAAATAACCAGCTGCTGAAGAGTGTAAAAGCTTGCTGTGAAATTTTCCTTCTATAATTAAACAAAGTTCTTTGTGTCACAGTTCTTAGATTCACTACTAGATACTGTGTTTCTGTATTTAGTTGCTAAGATGCTCTTTTTTTTTCTCCTTTCCTTATTTTTGTGGTAGTTCTTATGTGTATCACGAGAACAGGAGTTCCTCCAGATGACCAAGGAGCAACTGGTCAGCATTTTGAACAATGATGACCTGAACGTGGAGAAAGAAGAGCATGTCTACGAAAGCATCGTCCGCTGGCTGGAACACGATCTGTCTGGCCGTGAAGCCCACTTAGCGGAAGTCTTTTCCAAATGCATCCGTCTGCCGTTGCTCGATGAGGCCTTTCTCAGTCGGATACCTGCCCCTTTTGCTTGTGCCCTGTCCCTTTCTAAGGACCCCGCTGAGGCCAAAGCCCGCCTTACTGGCACCAATGGTTGCCCACAGCGCCTGGGAATGACTGCTTCTGAGATGGTCATCTGCTTTGACGCCGCTCACAAACACTCAGGGAAGAAGCAGACGGTGCCTTGCCTGGACACGGCTACAGGGAGGGTGTTCAAGCTCTGCAAACCACCAAATGATCTCAGAGAGGTTGGTATCCTGGTGTCCTCAGAAAATGACATCTACATCGCTGGAGGTTACAGGCCAAGCAACAGTGAGGTTTCCATAGACCATCGAGCAGAGAGTGACTTCTGGCAGTATGAACATGCGGGCAACAGATGGCTTCCACGTGCACCTCTGCTGAGAGCGAGGATCGGTTGTAGACTTGTGCACTGCTGTGGTAAACTCTATGCACTGGGAGGCCGAGTGTATGAAGGTGATGGACGGAATGCATTAAAATCAGTGGAGTGCTACGATGCTAGGGACAACTGCTGGACAGCAGTCAGTCCGATGCCAGTGGCCATGGAGTTTCATAGTGCTATTGAGTACAAAGACCGCATTTATGTCCTCCAAGGTGGGTTTTACTTCTGTGCTACTTTGCAGTCTGTACAGTGACTGAATTTACCTATAATAATGTAATAGCTCTTTCTATTGTACATTTTCTGAAGCTACCATGTAGATAATTATACTCATAGCCTATTCATTCTAGCTGCCCATGGTGCCTGGGGCAGCCACAGTTCTGTGTTACCATGGTAATGCTACATGATGCCTGTAGCAATATACACATACTATACATCCATGTCATTAGATGAATGTCAGCTAAAAACTCAATGACACCAATGGTTGGAGAACAGAATACAATCCAAACAAGTACTTAAATGGGTAAATAACTAAAACAATCTAACAGTCCAAGATCAGCATGTTAGAATAGAATAGAATAGAATAGAATAGAATAGAATAGAATAGAATAGACTTTGTCATTACACCAATTGTGCAATGAAACTGCAGTAATTTGACAAAATGAAAATGCACAAATGTTATAAATAATGTTATAAAACAGACCAATGAGACAAACTGCACTGCTAAGCTAACAAACAGATCCATCAGTACAAGTATTATTTCTCTACGACTACAACTCTTTGAATGAGAAAATAAAGGTGACATTCTGAAGTGATCATGAATTTTGTCTTTGCTGTTTTGTGATCATACCTTGGTGTAAATGAATGAAACTTCTGCCATCAGCCAATCCATTGTTTTGTGTTAGGTTGAAAATATTCCCACTGGAATCAAATGTCCCTGGGCTTAATGAGGAGCATACACTGTATTTTAGATAATTAATTTCAACAGCTTATAAAAAATGTCACTTTTGTTTGTTTTCCACAGGCGAATACTTCTTCTGCTTTGATCCCCGAAAAGACTATTGGAGTCATCTCGCCCCGATGAGCGTCCCTCGGAGTCAGGGTCTGGCTGCCTTGTATAAAAACTGCATCTACTACATCGCCGGCATCTGCAGGAACCACCAGCGTACCTTTACTGTGGAGGTCTATGACATTGAGAAGAACACATGGAGTCGCAAGAGAGATCTGCCCTTTGACCAAGCCACTAGCCCGTACATTAAGGCAATGCTGCTGCAAGGCAAGCTACACCTTTTTGTACGAGCAACACAGGTCATGGTGGAGGAGCACGTATTTCGCACCAGCCGTAAGAACTCCCTTTACCAGTACGATGATGAGGCAGATATATGGACCAAAATCTACGAAACCCCAGACCGCCTCTGGGATTTGGGTCGCCATTTTGAATGTGTGGTGGCCAAACTTTACCCACAATGTCTACAGAAAGTGCTTTGAGGTAGCATGTTCTGCGAACCCAATCTATGAGGCAGAGGGAGTTGAGTGGTCCTGCCTGCCCCTGTGCCTGGTGTTAACTTGGGTTTGCACCACAAGGACCATTTTTTTTTTTTAAGTCTTAAGTTGTTCAGTTTTTGGTTTAACGTGATCAAAACGGGGGTGCTTTTAAAGATTGCAGTATTTTTTATTTTTTTTTGTCAACAGCACCAACTACCCACACTGATGCTTCTTTAACAAAACCATACAATGAATCATAAGTGCAATTATACTATTTTTTGCTTGTTGTTGAGCCATGTTCTATTTTTTGTTTTAGATGCATATATAGGTAAGGATTTTTACAAATGATAAGCATGCGAATTAGGATGTAGGTGAGTTAAAAGTGCCCCCTAGAGATGTGGATGCTACATGAAAGCATAAGTGAAAATCTATATAATATAAATAGCTATATAAACTATATATTCATACGGGTAAGATGAGTACCGTAGCTCATTAGTTGGTTGCTGGCTCTGAGGTTTGTGTGTATTTTTTTTTTCTTTTTCATGCTCAAGTCTTTCTGCAGCCTATTTTTAGATGGTTTCTAATTTGAAGTGTGCTTGTCATTTACATTACCTTAGTGTTTTGATGCTTGAAGCTTACGTGATATTTTTATGGTCCTCTTCCTTCACAAATGTCAGCGTGTCAAACAATACACTTGCGTGTGGCTTCCAGACTATTTTTAAGTGTAGTTTGAGGTTTTAGTTGCACTGGGGCTCATACCTCTCAGTTTTTAAGTTGGCATCCATTTTGTACCACATGCAAAGACAACTTAAGTGAAACGTTAGGATACTCGCTCTCCACATTGGAGAAATAAGGATAGAGTCAAACTTGTGGCAACACTAAGTGGAAAGTACAGACCAACTAACAGGTTTACCTCAGAAACCTCAGTGATATTTGACTAGGAGAAAAGGGACATTTCAGGCTATCGTGTTGATGAAGCAACCGTGTGAGGTTGTTTTTCAATGTTAGATTATAATGATTTGAAAAAGGTTGAATGAGCCTTCCTCTCAAATGCCAAAACAAGCATTAGGGGTTTTCTTGTTATAGTTGATCTGGACAAAAATGTTGTGGTAGCAATAATTAATGGAACTGTGATTAGGCGTTCTTGCATTATATTACCTTAGTAAAAGTGCATTAATTGTTTTGTGTGCTCCTCTCTGCTAGTGAAAATCACATAGGTTCCTATAGTGTTTATTTAGCTGTTGCATGGGTGCAGGCTTGAAGTGATGCGTAATTTAGTGCAGATCATTTGGGATGCCAATGTGCCTGTGGCTAGAAAAGGGGCATCAGAATCAATAGCTGTTTCTCCTGATGAAGAAGAGTCTTACTCAGCGTTGCACTGAATCACTCTCCACTTCAACGGTCCTTAACTGCAAACTTTACGAAGCACCCTCCTGTCAAGGCAGACTATATATACATGTGAGGGTGGCCCAGGTTGTGTGCGAATTCATCCAATGGCCATGAATCCGTCTTTTTCACGCCATCACACAGAGGACACAAACTGTTGGTGCTGCTTTTTTTTTTTATTTTGACAATCTTGTATAGAAGAAGTAATCCCACCACCGAGTGGCGTTCCTTGTCAGAGTGTGACATTTTCAGTGCCGTCTATTTCCTCATGCAAGTTCCTGTGTCATCTTTGCACTACACATTTCCCTCATATTTTATCTCAATGAAGAGTGCCCCTCTGTCACTGAAAGGTTTTAGTAACCATATAGCAATCATTTAAGGGATTTACATGGAAAAATATACCAGAAGAGTCACATTCAGTAAAGACTTGAGGACAGAATATAACTTCTCCAAGAGAAGATCCACCAATGACTGACTTTGAGATATTTTTTAATTGACCTGGCTTGAACAGTGCCCTCGAAACAACCCTCATTAAGGGTGAGACAAGGTTTGAGCTTCATCCACATGTCTACAGACGGCCATTGGAGAACCAGGAACAGAGAACTCTCAGGATTTCTACTGATACACAGTACTGTATTTAAATGTTTTGTTATGTGTAATATACTGTACTATAGGTTTGCTGTACTTGCACAGTTTTATAAACTTATCTTCAGTTTCTTTTATAACTTGAAAAATAGATGTGATTTCTTTATGTTGTCTTCAGTGGCTGTTTTTTTTATGTAATTACTTATTTAGTTATGGTAGAGGAATCCTGCTCTGTTGAGAAACAATGATTACACACAGGAGTGATACATTTTGATTTTTGTTTTCCCTCAGTAGTGTAGTAGTATGCCTTTTATTTAACATCTCACTAAAACTAAGCATTACAGATGAAGTAACGGCATTGTTACGGCAACTTTCAAACACCAGTCACATAATGCAACAAGCTAAGAAACCGCTTTCCGTGTTCAAGAATTAGTAGCCTTGGGCTGCAGTACATAGCTAATTTCCGGTCATCTGTTTGCATCGTTTATGGGTGCTATTCCATTGTGTTCTTCATGCATTTCTTTCCTCACTTTTACTTTGCTGGTTTGTCTGTTTGGGGTTTGGGGTTATAGTGGTGGTTGAGCTCAACTGTGAAATTCACATTGCACATAATTTCAAAATAAAACTATTGAAAGTGACATTTTAGAGTTATGCTTTTTTTCAGTGTATCTGTAGATGTGATCTCTTGTGAATCAGCCATGTCTAATTTGTAAAGTAAAAGTTTCACTTTGAATGACCTAGCCTATTTCAGTAAATACAGATGTGCTGTGATAATGTTAGTCCTGTTTGAATTAACACCTTTAATTTGGTGGGGTATGTAACATTTTTTTGTTTCCTTTCTGTATTTATTCAGCCCATCTCCAGGTTGAGGATGATGGAGGCTGTGTTGGTGATGATAAATCTTATAAAACTGTTTTGGGAGGAAATTCATGAGGCTTATGACTCAAACCAGATTTTCACTGACAGAACAAACTGAAATTTTCAGAGGAGCAACTTCTGAAAAGACAAATGAACGACAAACACGACAGCATGACATACAGTAAGGAGCATATGCCCTACTGCCTTTGACATCAGGACTAAAGATCGATCATTCATCCACTCATTCTGTGATATGAGAATTATCTGTAGCAGGGATGTCAAACATAAGACCCATGGGCCAAAAAGGGTCCAATCTGACCCATGGAATGAATTTGTGAAATGCAGTTAAAAAATTACACTGAAGATATTAACAGTCGTAAGGTTGGACCAGTACAATTCTATCATAAGAAGTGTTGCCAGGCACAACAAACTCCACCCCTCACACGTATTGTAGTTTATTTTGGCATCGATCCAGCCGATGTCATCATGTCTATGCCTGTGCTGATGTCAGCCTATAAATTGCCTCTATATATGTGCCAAGTCTGAAGTAAATGTAAACAAAATTAATGTTTTTATAGACGTGAAATTTTGCCCATTATAAGTAAATGGGAGAAGAAATTTAAAAAAAAGAAAATCATAAAAAATTTGATCTTTGATGTGCCTTTCTCAAAATGTAATGACATCTGTTCTGGGTCACTGGTAATCCGTAAACCCAATTTGGTATGAATTCAACCAATAGTTTTGCTGCTACAGATGTGAAATTTTGCCCATTATAAGTAAATGGGGGGGTTTAATAAAAAAATTAAATTTGACCTACTTTTCCCAAAATGTAATCAGATCTATTCTGGGTCACTGACACTAGATATACCAAATTTGGTATGAATTCAACCAATAGTTTTCTTGCTACATACATTTGAAATGTCACCCATTATAAGTAAATAGGAGGAAAAAAAAAGATTTTAAAAATTCAGAAAAAATTTGAACTTTGACTTACTGTTCCCAAAATTTAATAAGATCTGTTCTGGGTCACTGGCAATGTATAAACCCAATTTGATATTAATTCAACCAATAGTTTTGCTGTTAAGAGTGTTAAACATAGCAAGAAACAATCAAGAACAATACCCCTTGCCTCTCCTTCGGGGGCCAGGGTAATAACCTACACTACAAACAAAAAGTTAAGGATATTTCATTTTCCACAAATAATCTTTTGTGTCCATTTGTAAATAAAACTATGATACTAAAATAAATAAAATAAAATATATATAAAATAAAACTATGTTTGGTCAAACAATGTGTTTCAATTCAATTCACACACAAACAAGTAAAAAGCGCTGGAAAAAAATGAAAATTGAAAAAAAAATACAGCCCAAAAAATTTAAAATATTCTTAACTTTTGGTTTGTAGCTTATATATGTGACAACTCCCAATTGTTTTCTTTGATTTAGTTAAAAAAAAAAAAAACAAACATTTGCAGGCTATCTCCTTTAACAAAAAATGTGAATAACCTGAAGGGACGTCATACCTATTTTAACAATATTCTGCCTGTAACTGAATATTTTGTGTATTTGTAGATCCACTGTCATGTGTAAGTTGTAATGCACATGTGTAAATGATAAACTGAGGCATAATGTTAATTAAAATTGCAGTTATTTTTCATAAGACATTTCAGGTTGCACATGTTATTCACATTTTAAGGAACGTGCACATGTAAACATTTTCAGACCGTAATTGTACTTTTTCCACTAGCCCACTTCAGCTCGTGTTGGGCTGGACTGAGGCCCCTGAACTCAACTGAGTAACATGCAGAACAGTCAGCCTTGCACTGGTGACGTCACGACCAAGCAAAACCCTAAACCTCCTCTAAAACCATGTGCGTGACACGTGACCAGACGTCAACCACAGCGGCGTAAAAGTTTCAGTCGCAAAGTTAAAAAAAAGAAAGAAAGAAAGAAAGAAAGAGGCTGCGGAGGAGCTGAGTGAAAGGTAAGACAACCGGAGGCTCTTCTGGACGTTGGTTTAAGAGACGAAACCAGTGAAACCGGCATATTTTAACAGCTTCTTTGTGTCACCGCGTGCGTCTATCGTTACGTCATTCCCTCCTCGAGACTCCGACAGAGGCGTAAGAAAAAAAACAAAACACAAAAAAAAAAACCAAAAAAAAAAAAAAAAAAACCGTTTCCATTCAATGAAAATCGGAGTTTTAGTTTGATTTGATATGTTTTACGCATGTGGTTAAAGGCGACTTAAGTTTAATGAAATGACTGTGTGTGTGTGTGTGTGTGTGTGTGTGTGTGTGTGTGTGTGTGTGTGTGTGTGTGTGTGTGGGTGTGTGTGTGT
>JAPQRP010000024.1:29377447-29388071 GCA_037367295.1 Apogon hyalosoma | reverse complement strand
TCATTATATTTGTCCAAATAAATATACCTTTAGTTGTACCAGGCATTAAAATGAACAAGAAATTGAAGAAAACAAGGATGGTATGCGTCATATGTTTCGGTGTGTGTAAAATACAGCCCTGAAATCAAAGACTAAATTATCCCAAACTTTATTCATTACTCTTCATGTGTTTACTGGTGGTACTGCTGGGCAACACTCAGCTCATTGTTTTTATTTTGACACCCAGTTTTCTCCTTTTGTACTTTAATTCAGTCTGATTTCTTTTGTCGTCTTTGTTTCTACAAGTAGCAGGAAGTCGTCACAGCAAATGAAGCCACCTCTGTGGTACCTGTCAAACACCAAAGCGCCTGAAGAAAAACTTCGAAAATACTCAGAGCGTGGCAGAGCATTTAGCATTCAGTTGTTGTTATTCGTAGTTATTCGGGTCAGTGGGTTTTAATGCACTCTTTCACCTTAACAGCTGCAACTAGGCTAAGAAAAGAAGCACACACAGCCTCTCATATTTTGCAATTATTTCACCACACCTTTAGGGTGTAATTTGTTTTTGTTTTATAAATCTCAACTGAGCATAATCAGTGGGAATAATTAATAGGTCAGGTATTTTTTTATGTTTCATTTTTTATGTTCCGCATCCCAACCACAAGGTTAAATAGTCTTTTTCACTGGCAGCAAAAAAAAAAAAAAAAAAAAAAAAAAAGCAAAATGCACCTTTTCTTCTGATGACCTAAATCTCCAGCAAACCTCTTTCTCTGATAGTGCTCTTATATCAAAATGTTGGACAGCTACACTACCTTCATGGTCTAAATAACTGTGTAATCGAGGGGATATTGTCTATCCTTGCTGCCTCCTTGATATTTTCAGGATTGGTGCAAGATCCCCTATAAAAAGATTTTAGTGATTTGGAGGAAAAAATACACCCACAGTAGTGAAATCTATTGACAGTAGCTTTGTGAAAAATGGGCTATTGAGACAAATTGTTTTGAATTATAATTTTCCAAAATGTTCAAAAAAAAGCACCATCTGACTGCAGCAGCATAAGAACTGTAATAGTGGTGTGTAGAGCATTCAAGTGTTGGTTTTTTTTTTTGTTTTTTTTGTGTGAATCAGACCAAACTTAACCAAAAGAAGAAGTACCACACCCAGAATCCCCTTACTTTTCTGGTGATGAACGTGATTAGTTTCAATAGTATTAACTATATTACTGGAGAAAGGAGCAACTGGTAAAAATGATCATTTCATATCCATCCATTTTCTGAACAAACTAAATTGTTACATGCACTGAAATAAGTAATAATTTAAACTACCATGTTGCCCGGTCGGGAAACACGGGTTCTAGATGAGATATAAATACTGGTGTAATAAACTTACTTCCGATACAGTTCATTCCTTTACTTTCATGGTAAATTCCAGTGGCATTTTCAGTTGAATAACCTCTCAGCTGGCATGTCTGTTTCTGCTCGTGAAATTTGACACCATGACAACGTGGCCCTAGTGTTTATCTTTTGCTAGGTAATCCACTTCAATGATGATTCTACGATTCTGGGACGTGATTGTAAGGCTTTTGTATTCCAAAATTACTACTATCTCCCAAAATATTGGTCCTATGAACTTGTCGTTTTCACTAATGTGTTCCTTGACCAAACATACATAAGTATGCCAAACTGCAGCAGAAAGCTCTTTCCGGATTTTGTGTGATGCCCGAGACACAAATACAAAGAGTCCACTTCCCTCTTATAATATAATATAATATAGATTGTATTTATTAATCAAAATGTAGGTAATTACAAAGGAGTTGTGTCCAAATTTATGGCTGTGTAGGGTTTTTTAATTGTTTTTTTGTTTTTAAAGATTTCCAGAGATCAGCTCAGGTTTCGGGGGGAAAAAAAAAGGACTGAAACACCATTAACACCTCTACAACAGAGAGGCTCCATTCCTTTTGCAGTTCACACTCAAATTTTTGGTGATTTTATTTATTTCTTGTTGTTTTGTATAAATGTGGACTGCTTATCTGTCATTTTAACCAATGCACCGATCCTTTCCTAAGCAATCTGAATTTTACATTCTGAGCGGTGAATTGCCAACCGTACGAAGGTGGCTGGCCAACTTTATTTTCCTTGTGAAATTAGAAAAAGTCCAAAGCATTACTCTAATAAAAACTTTAGCAGCTTTACTTTGAAAATATTAAATTGACTTTTTTTTTTTTTTTTTTGGCTGTTTCAGGTTTATTGATTAATTAGATGAAGTAGCTGCTTTCTTTATTCCTATTTAACAGGGCAACTGGTAGTGTGCAACCTATTATATCTCAAAGGTTACCTTCCCAACACTGTGATGCAGTCAAAATGTCACAAATAGGACACAGTAACTTTGTGCCATAATGCTATTACAGTAATTGATGTGCTCAGCCTGTGCACCAATCAATGTGTCAGCTGAAAAATTCATTAAGAGAGTCCTGTTTGGTGTGTCCTAGACCAAAACACAGAGCAAGGTACTGTAGCTGCACATGACTTTAGTATCTGGACTTATCTGCACACAGTGACAAACTTTTCCTTTGCCTCTAACCTGAGTTTTAATGAGGGGAAAATTTATAGGCCCCCCAGTTTGTCTGGTACGACCCTGTTCTGAGGCGCTCATTTAATAAGGTAAATAAGTGCCTCCCTGCACGTCTAACATTCTCCTCCAGAGGGCACAATCGTTATGTCCCCCCTAACTAGTGGGCTTGTTACTGCTCCCCCAAACCTTCAGGTCAATCCAATTAGGAGGAAGTGAGGTAAGTGGGTGTAATTAGCCTTTTGCTTTGGGTGTTGAATGACGCTCAGTTGAAACCTGCATCATTAAAGTCCTGTACCTGGGCCATAATTAAGCTGTGAATACATTAAAAAAGAGGCGACTATGCCAGATGGACTTAATTACTGCTCAGCCAATCAAGGGCTGTCTTAATGAGGGTGATGGTCATTGACGAACACGCATCAGACGAGAGTAATCAATCAGAAGATGCGGCGTGCGTTCAGACAGCTAAGAGTGATCCAAATGCAAAGTGACCCCTCCTACATGAACACAAATGTCATTATCATTATTATTCACCGTAAAGAAGCTAATTGTTGTACTTAGGGAGGCCTCAATGGGATACTTAATTCACCTGGTTATGAAAAGAAAACACAGCTCTCTATGTAATGAAAGTGTCTCCCATTCTGTTACACAATAGCAGTAAAACCAGATATTTCTTGCTGTACTTATCCGAAGTGAAAAAAACAGCATGATGCAACCATTTTTTCATACATGGTTTTTTAATCAGTTTCTTTTTTCTAATGTCCTTTGGAGTGAATGTGGTTTTTTTTTGTTTTTTTAATTAAAGCTGTAACACTCTTTTCCCTCTATAGAGAATGAAAATGCATCGCTACATTTCAGAAAGATATTTAGGAATTACATTTACAAAATAAGTAAAGTATTATCCATAATTTATCAATAATAATACATCTACATTACAAACATGTTTTCCCCTGTGATTTTAATCAGTACGTGTTTGCACAAATACACTTTTGTAAGAACACCTCAGCTTTGAATAAATTTAGAACCTGATAATGAAATGATGAATCACATGTAATAAAGGAAGATGCACAAACTGTTAATTACTTCCAAATGTTTGCTCAGTCAGTAATCTAGCGAGTTTGGATTTCAATATAATCAATGAGTTACATTTGTCACACCCACATAAACACAGTTTTCAATGGCATTAGTGACTGTGGGACTCAAAGGTAAATGAGTTCAAGACGATGGGTGGTGGAAATGACAAGAATAGTCATGAAAATGGTTGTGGATGGTTGCAGTTATGGAACTAACCCTTGGTAGTATGGTGAGTCAGTGTATCTTTTGGTAATTGGATTTTCTTTTCAGATACAAATGAAAAACTTGTAGTTAATTGATTTTCATTTTAAAATACAAGAATTATAATTTTCAAGGCATTTTTCTTTTTCAGTGGATATCAATGGATAAACCAAATTTTAAAAAAATGATTGATTTTTCATTTTCTCTTTCTAATAACAAAAAAGAAAGTCACTACATGACAGGAATGGAAAAATGGACCAAATACGCCCATTTTTTTCATTTTCTGAGACCAGATGTCATTTTCAAGGAAACGGCGTTAATGTCTAGGTCACAAAGATGCTTACGAACGATGGGTTTGTACGAATCTTCCAGTTTGTACGAAATCTGGAAGATTCGCACAAAACCATTGTTGGTAAGCATCTTTGTGACCTAGACATTAACACTGTTTCCTTGAAAATGACAACATCTGGTCTCAGAAAATGAAAGAAAAAAAAAAAAAACAGGCATTTTTGGTCTGTTTTTCCATTCCTGTCAGGTCACTTTCTTTTTTTGTTATTAGAAAGAGAAAACGAAAATCAATCCGTTGTTTAAAATTTGGTTAATATGTTTTGACACTGAAAAGAAAAACGTCTTGAAATTCAGTTTAAATCTTGTATTTTAAAACAAAAATCAATTAACCAATAGTTTTTCTTTTTTTCTTAAAAGAAAATCCAATTACCGAAAGATACACTGACCATGGTGGCATACTGTTTAGAGAACACTAGCTGTTTTCTCAGGGCTGTATGGGTTTCCTCTGGGTACTCCAGCTTCCAGTACATTTAGATTCATTCTTCTGTTGATGCCCCAGAGCACGGTGCTGATGAAGATCTGGAGCTGGTCCCTGAGTGCCTTCAATGGAGACTCGCTGCCTCTAATATGCTATGTGCAAATGCTAATTGCTAATACTACTGCTACATGCTGTGAAGGTTAGGATGGGTGAAATGCAGGGATTATTCCAATGGCGATAATAAAGTGAGTTAACCTTGACCCAAAATCATATCATTTCCTTACATAGAGAGGGGATAGTTGTGTACAGAATGATAACATGGCATACGGGCCTGGCCAAGCGAGTAACACTGTGCAGCAATACTAATCATTCCATGTCTGTTTTTTAAAATCGATTTAGCAGCAACCATAATAGCTCAAATTATAGATCTAAGCAAGTACTTTAACATGCCATTAAGGAAGAACCAAGTGCTTAATAAAAACATGAATTTAGCATCATTGACAAAGTAACGGAGTGAGGAAAAATATACAGCAGTTATTCGAGGTTTGGAAAAAATACCAAAAAGTGCTGTTTCTCAAGGAAAGCGCAAATATTTAGCATACCACACTCACTTTTCTTAATATATGAGAGTACATTATATCCACAAATGAAACTGATATCATTTTTATTTTAGTTTTTAAAAGCATTAATTCATGGTAACAGAGTGAGAATCCAAAAAACGTAATGGAGTGAGGTGTTTGTTCAGTGTGATGCACCATAATAATAATTATAATAATAATAATAATAATAATAATAATAATAATAATAATAATAAATTTTATTAAGATACTGATAAAATGATCAGTCTTTGGCAACATATGCTTCATTACTATATTTAATGCACATCTTTCTGCTGGCTTTTTTTTAATAATAAATAATATTTAAAATCATTAATAGTATTTGATCATTATGAAATATAAGATTAGACCCAGTCATATATTTTGAACATATTTGTTTCTACATTGCTATTTACATCTTGAATTTATGCTGTATACATTCATTTACAACCTTTACTGTTCTTAATTTACACTGTATTCTCATATATTTTCTTATATATCCAATTGTAATTCAGGTACAAATTAAATAAACACAGTTTTCGAAACTAGAGATATACGTCTTTCATGCTGAGTAATCAGAAATATTGTTTTAGTGGAAAAAGAAATTGACCCTGATGTTCACTTTTGCTTGACCAGGCCCTTATACGTCAAAAACAAAATAAAATGTCCAGCAGCTAATGTAGGCAGTAATTAACACAGTATAATCTGTTGCAGTCACAAAGCCTTATTAAAATAAATACGCCCCTACAAGTTCTTCCCTGATAAATACAAAGTTAGAATGTTAGTCTGTCGTACTGTAAGGGAGCACATGGAGTCTGGCTTACTGGAAGTTCTCAATAAAATATTGAGTGAATGTTTCCATCGTGCAGTGACAGGATTGTCATTCTTCATTCCTCCACTATCTCTGTCTTGTCACTTCCAAAGTCCCCCTTGTGACATAAAAGAACAACAACCTCCAAGTTACGACACCCTGAAATTGGCAAGTTAGGACAAGGACACGTCATTTTAATACCACAGTGCACTTCCTCATGTGCACGCTCCACTAAAATGACTCCTCTGCCAAATCTGTTTTACAAATGCATTGTAATGGCATCCTACACTCTGTGCTGTTAAAGAACTAGACAAACTACCCAAATAACTTGTATCCCTGTTCCAGATCCAACCTCTCCACAGTGATAGCACAGTGGGAATACGAGACTGCTACTCCAGCAGAAGCGAAATCTAACTAGACTAGTCACTAGGTGGTAGGAATAGACTGAAATAAATAAAGTATAGGTGCTAAAAAAACTGTTCAGTCTCAAACAAGTTGCACAAAACTGTTAAGTTCAAGATAATCAGGGACTTTTTCAATCTATGTACCAAGTTTCATTAACATTGATGACTCTGTTGGTGAGTTATAGTGGTCACTCAAGATAGACATGAGTGAAAAAATATCCTGTTTGTGTTTGGTGCACACTTTTTCATTTCAGTTCACCTAATGTGAAGTCAAATCCAGAAATGTTTTATTGGTTTATTAGCCAATTCAACATCTTGCCAAGGGACAACAGTTAAAAATGAGCCATTTTGGCACTTTCACAGTAATGTCGATTAATTAGTAAATTCTGCTGCTTTGATGTTGGGAGTTTTGTTGATGTTGGCTACCTCCATTTATAGGCTAACAGTTTGCTGCCTACATCGATTACAACAGCCTGTTCCTCAACAGCCTAAACAGAGTACCAGTGTCTACCATGAGCTTAGAAGTGGAGTTGGCTCATGTTAAACTGCCAGATTCCACCACATTATAGTCATTATATAAGCACATGGGCATGCACCAATTTTACATATTGTACCTTTTAAAAAAGCTGTTAGAATATAATGAAAGAATTTAATGGTGTTTAGGTACATATTCGTGCTTAGAATCACTCAGATGTTGAAGCAGACACCCACTGATTCACTAAAGTTCAATGGTTTAACAGAGAGAATACAATACAGTGAGATAGGCAGGTAGTAAGCACTGTCATACATGCTGAGACTGCGAGAGACAGCGACCTGCCTATCGATCCGTATCGGGGGGTGGGGGGGTGGTTAACACTCTGAAAATCGCAGGGCTTAAATCTGATCTGAACCACATTTGTCACTTTTCTGCAGACTTGGCCTTGATATTTATGGCTCTGAGAATAGGCCTCTCCTCTGATTCGTTTTGGTAGCAGCCATCCAAATTGCCTTCCCAGAGATGCAGGCAGAGCCAGGAAGGGTGTAATGGCCCTCTGTCATTTCCGACATGGCTCTTCTCAAATTGGCCGGCGCTCTCTCTGACTCTGTCATACACACCGGCCAAATCCGAGCGGTGTTACTCTTCACCTTCAAACTTGTAAATTGGTTCGATGAAGATACTATTCAGTGACATATGGTGTTTACTCATCGTAGTGTACATGTGTGTTTGTACTGGCACAAATGGATCCAATATTTTACTCTCCTGTTGGGAAAAAACATAAACAGTGAGGAGATGCTTCGGTTTATGGCTCTCTAACCATTCACCCATATTTCTCCCTACAGGTTTACTGGTGGATGTCTACAGTGACTACAAGTATCTGTTCTTCATGTGTGGTGCAGTTATTGTGACTGGTGGCCTGTTTCTCTTTGTCATGAACATCTACAACTATCACATGCTGGATAAAGAGAAGGCTGCGATGGACACGGAGCAGAAGCCAAACAACCAGGAGCAGGTGAGCGTCTCCGAGGAAGAGATGCAGCAGATCCCTGAGGCAGCAATGGAAAGAACTAACCCCGAGGTTTAAAGTGAGTCCAGAGAGACCTAGGAACCATTTAAACTTATGCGAACGCTACCTGACTCCCCTCTAACATGCATATTAAGAACACATTGTATGTGCGACTGCGACTTAAAGCTTAGCTCATTTAATGCATTAATATTCTATTAAGGCAATAAAACATTAATTAGCCATTTACAGCATTGGCTCACATTTTTGCAAGTCTTTCCTAATGATATACACACTATATAACATCTAATATGAGTGTGTGGTTTTTTCCCCCCAAAATTACCTCTATTTTAATTCATTTCTCATACCTCTTATTAGTGACACTTTAATAAAAATGTCATTTTTTATTAAAAGACTCGAAATTAAAAAGCTAATTTGAGTCATCTTAGCTTTGGTTAATCCTTATTTACATTATGAATTAATTTCTTACAGCCAATGTCGATTAGAAGAGTAATGGAACAAATGAACAAATAACTCTTTCTATGCGCATAATGGCATGGGTAATGTTTCATGGAAGACTGGAAAAATGTGAACATTGCATTAAAATAATTCATGTTTATCCACAATGTTTGTTTGGCTGCCCCCTAGAGGCAGATTGGAGGCTCGTCCAGTATATCGTTAGCTTCATATCATCATAACTGCCTAAGTCATATTTTTTAAGTCATAGCCAGTGGTGAAAAATAAAGTAGCAGTGTTAGGAGAGTAACGTTACGCACATATCACAATTTGGCTAAAAAAAAAAAAAAAAAAAAAAAAAAAGACTTGGGCATTTAGGAGGTGGGGTTAACGATACGGACTTGACTTTGACATGATGATGCTGTTTGGTACACAGAGAAGTCCCACGCCTTCCAGTTGTATCCCATGAGATCTTATTTTGGGGAAAAAAAAGTTATATTACAATTAAGGATGAGAGAGTTTTAATTTGTTTTAATGGTCATTTTTTACATATATGATATTTATTAATTTAAAAGATAATTTTACAAGTCAAAGCCACACTTCCTGGTCAAACTGTCGAATTCTCATCTATCAATCCATTTTCTGAACAGACAGTCACCATGAGGGTAGGGGGGTTGTTTTTCCCAGATACCAGTGGGTGCAGGTGAGGTACATACTGGACGCCCTGTGGCACCAGTTCATCACAGACAAACAACGCTTCACACCCATATTCACACCTATGGGAGATTTGGATTTACTGTCTAACCTATTACCTATTAAGTGCATGTCTTTGAACGGTGGGAGGAGCCGTAGTACCCGGAGAGAACCCATGTAGACACGGAAAACACGC
This sequence comes from Apogon hyalosoma, assembly GCA_037367295.1. NCBI lineage: Eukaryota > Metazoa > Chordata > Actinopteri > Kurtiformes > Apogonidae > Apogon > Apogon hyalosoma. The sequence continues at coordinate 29,378,846 of JAPQRP010000024.1, read as the reverse complement.
AAACTCCAGTGAAACCCACACCGGCTGGCACTGGAATCACAATACCACTAACCACTGCACCACCGTGCCGCTCTTTTACCATGAGTAAATAGGTTGAAGTAGTTCACTTCAGCTACGTAAACTCATTTTGTAGTCATGCAGATAGTTTTGTTCATACTTAAGTTATCTCTTAATCCACAGGTGTCAAACGTATGGCCCGTGGGCCAAAACCGGACCACCGAAGGGTCCAGTCTGGCCTGTGGGATGAATTTGTGTAATGCAAATGGATCAGACCAGTCAAATACTATCATAATAACCTATAAATACTGAAAACCACAAATTTTTCTCTTTGTTTTGGTGTAAAAAGGTAAAATTACATGAAAATGTTTACATTTACAAACTATCCTTTCACAAAAAATGTGAAAAATCTGAACAAATATGAACAACAGGAAATGTCTTAAGAGAAGTCAGTGTCATTGTACTAATATTCTGCCTGTTACTAAATGTTTTGTGTATTTGTAGATCCAACGTGATGTAGAAGTTGTAATGTACATGTGTAAATGATAAACTGAGGCAGAATATTATTAAAATGGCACTTATTTTTCAGGTTGTTTATATTATTCAGATTTTTATGCAAACTTTGTAGATGTAAACATTTTCATGGCGTAATTTAACTTTTTTCACTGTTATTATTTTACTGGTCTGGCCCATGTCAGATCATACTGTGGCCTCTGAATTAAAATGAGTTTGACAGCGCTGTCCTCGTCTATCCAGTGCAGATGAGGACATGCAAACTCCACATGTAGAAGTTGAACCCAGGGCTTTCTTGCTGTGAGGTGATGGTGCTAACCACTGTGCTGACCTGTTAAATTTCCAAACTGAAAATACGTACATGTAAAGGCTACACACTCATCATAACTGTCTCTGAGGATGTCTCCACAGCTTCAACATGAACAGAATGTAATGATTTTCTTTAATACGTTTCACCTCGTTGTCTAAGATGGAGCTAGATTGTGTCAAGGCTGCAGCTGTTTTGGCGTTGGTATCATCGCATGTGACAATGGATACCATCTTTTCAGCTGTTTAAAGGGGTCACATTTTGCTAAACCCCCATTTATTAGTCTTTGTTACATTTATTTGTGCGTTTGGACCCTAATAGTTCATAAAGTTTGAATTTGAACCCTCCAGGTGCTGCAAAGCTACCTTTATATTCATTCCAGCAAAAATTAAGTGGATTTCTACAACCTGTTTCAATTCCTTCTTAATTTGTTACGTCTATAACTAGTTACATCATGATATTCGAAACATATAAGGTCAAGACTTCCGACAAACATTTCTCCGATTACGACATAATTGTTTATCAGCAGCAGCGGTTGTAGTAAAAACTGAAAATATGTCCAAACTTCGAGCCGATTACCTA
>JAPQRP010000024.1:29363930-29377256 GCA_037367295.1 Apogon hyalosoma | reverse complement strand
TTAATGAAGAATTCAGACCCAAGCATAGCATTTACAGTTTATGTAGACCACAGGGAAATGTTTGAAAATGAAGAATTACGTTAAAAAAAAGCAAAATATCACTCGTTTAACACAATACTAGATATTTCTTTAACGTCGTTGCCACAAACTGTAACTTCCTTGGCTTGTAAAATTATCTTTTAAAATCAACAAATATCATATAGTGACACAATCTCAGTGTTATCTAATCGTTACGTGTCTCTCGCCATTGACCACTGTTCATATTTAGGTCCTATGGGGCAGGACCCTCAGCCCTCTATGACTGAATCTTGTTGAATTCATTCATTGTGTAATCAGTTCCACTCCCTAACCTGCCTCTTTTTCTTTTTAACTCCTGTCTTACTCTTTGTTTGTTTACCTTTAATTTGATGTGCTACTGAAAATGTTAATTGCTCTTGTAACAACACGGTTAACCTCAGGGGATTGAAAATAAGTGTTTACGTTATATCACTGTCAACTGGTTCTGCACACTAGTAAAAACATCTGAATATTACTGACGTAGCTTAAAGGTTACTGTTAATTTATTGGAAATTTGGTGCTGAAGTCTGTAATGAACACACAGTAACGACCTGCGATTCGCTGTGTGATACTAACGCACATTCTCCAATCTCGGTAGATAACGAGTTATTAGCAGTATTTGCTTATTGTGACATTTACATTGAACTTTAGCTGTGATGTATGTATGATTTTCTGATTATATTTAGTCTTGAAATGTGTTTTTTTTTTTTTTTTGTACAAGGATGGGTTTCGTCACACTTCTAATTGCTTCGATGCATTCACTTTGTGAGTTTAGGAGAATAGGTGTCACAAATTTTTAAGGTTTTTATTTGCAAGTGATGGCAGCTCTTTGAAATAAGTGTTCAGAGACTTAGATGAAAACCTTTTTATTTGTTTTAAATGACGTAGTGTGATTGTTTCAGCTGTATTTCACTGTGATAGAAGGTTTCATTCGCACTAACATTGAACTGTTAACTTCAGAAACTTAATAAACTCCATCATTCTGTTTTTTTTTTTTTTTCCTTTTTCAGTGCTGATATATTACTTCATATCTCTGAATTTCTCTCGCTCAATTACAGACAGACAATTTGTTAGGGGTGATTATTTTGTTCGGCAAACGAGGAGAACGGATAGACTGACGCCGTTTCCTTCATCGCTCATTTTAGACAGGTGAATAAAAACATGTTTTTAGCATTCCACGTTCATGCAGCGAGGTAAATGGCTCAAGGAAAACACGGTCGACTCAAGATTTACCATGCAGCTTTTCAGTGTTGGTGGCAGTGTCCAATTTTTCACGACAATTAGAAGACTGGGGAGCAAGTTTGGAAATGTCAGCAGCTGAGGGCGTGAGCACCTAATGAAGCAAAGCCCGGATGTTCCAGGCTAGTGCTCCGAGCTGCATGCAGCCTCACACACATCAGCAAATCATTGGGCCAGTAAATTAGAAATGCACATGGAAACACACACATACACATCTTCGCTATCTCCTGTCCCTTTGCGGAGTATAATGCAAGGTCTTTGGACATGACAAGGTGGAAAGGTACCCCAGAGACGAGGCGATGGGCGCTGCAGCCATGAATCTGTTTATCATTATTATATTTCCCCTCACCTCCTGTTCCCCTCTGGCCCGGTGACACCCCCCTACCCCCCTCACCCCCTGCATCCTAGCCTCCCTACAATGTGTTCTCTGGTTGAGTTTTATTACTGTTGTCCTCTATGTTCAATGGTAAAAAAGACTTTGGGTCTCCTGAGGGGTCTAGGTGCTGGACGGGTGACTAAGCAGTGAGAGTCAAAAGGTACAACAGACTGAAGCAAAAAAGAAAAATGAAAGAATTTGTTTTTCCATTTACTTTTTTTTTTTTTTTATATCTTTTTGTACATCTTGGTTGTGTATTAGGTGGTTGTGTTACAATTCGTCATCCACTGACTTTAGCTAAGTTCAAACAGCAAACTAATAGCGTTCTCGGTTGCCTACATCCATGGAAACAACTTGTACACTGATTTGTATGTAAAGGATTTAGATTCGTTTTTTTTTTTTTTTCTTCAGTGCTTGTCTTGTTCATAGGATGCTCACTGTTGGAATAACATTTTCAGAGTCCAACTCAAGCTCAGAGGTAAGAACTGCATGCTGGAAATGCTCAACAAAATTGTTTACTTTATGATTCTAAACTATTTTCCAGCTCCCTTAACAAAAAAAAAGGAAAAAAATAAGTACAGATGACTTTAGCATTATGAAATAAATCTGTGCACACTAGAAGTAACTACAAATTTCAGTGAATCATGACTAACCCATTGTTTCTGTCAGACCTTAAATAGTATCCCATGTGGCAGACGCAGAGGCCATAATCTGTCGTGAAGTTGAGCAGCAACGATGAGTTAAAAACTTCAAAAAACTAAAAAAAGGTTTGGTCACTGAAGTGTATTCTTAATATTCTATACACTGGTAGAGAAAAGGTTTTTAGACACCAGATATATTTGTGATATATTGGATTAAGACTCACTAATCAGTCACTGATCTCTGCCAAGTATCGTTCCATTCTCCACACGACATGTTGAAACTGTCAAGAATTTAGTTTTGCTATTTTTTCATGTTAACAACAAACAAAAAAAAAAAATTTGCATTCTTGTCTGTCTGATGCAGCCACACCTTTTGAAACACACAAGATTTTTCCACAAATATTTAATGATAATATTTGAGATTGTGTAGAATTTTAAAAGCGTCCAAAACTTTTCCCCCCGCTACTGTACAACACATCGGAGTCTACGTCACCGCAGTCGTGCACGCAGTCTGGTGGCCGAAACACACTGTATATCAACGGAGAGAAATTGAGAGAACAGAGAGAAAAGAGGAGGAAAAATGTCTTGCTGTGCTTTAGGTTGAAGACGCCCTTTGAGGCAAACCGTAGCCATTAAACGGACGGACTGGACTGATGAAATCATCTGGAATTCTTGGCTCTGCAGCGCTTATTTCATATGTACATTAAACGACACTTACCCAGCCATGCAAGTGCAGCTGGCTGTCACTATAGAGTTGGTTAACTTGTCGATAATCGCCCACGTCTTGTAAAACTGCGCTTCATGTTCTTGTTGCTGACTAGACAGCACGTACACGAACACCATCAGACCAATCTCTGTATTCAGTATCCTGGACATGACTGCAAAGTACAAAGTTTGTTATATATTACAACGGTGGTCACCAGCCCTGGTCCTCGAGAGCTACTATCCTGCACGTTTCAGATGTTTCCCTCTTCCAGCACACCTGACGGTCATTGTCAGGTGTCTGCAGAGCTTGATGGTAGGCTTGTCATTTGAATCAGGTGTGTTGAAAGAGGGAGTCATCTAAAACATGCAGGACAGTAGCTCTTGAGGACCTGGGTTGGTGACCCCTGTATTACAACATGCTATGTGTTCTTTGTGCTCTTAAACTGAAAGGTCAAACCGGATATTTACAAATACAAAGTGACACAGGCTCAGTGAGTCCTGGTCCAACGTTACCAATGGCTGCGCGTGTGATTTTTCTCCTGTGAATTGTGCGAGTTACCACAGTATTCGTACCCTTAAAATATCCAGTGTAGCAAAGTTCTGGGCATGGAGGGATCTGTATGCCTTGAGCTTTTCTCTAATGTAAATGCTGGGTTTTTCACCCTGCAAACAGATGTCCAGCCACTGTTGTTTGGTCTATCTGGTTGGCTCCGTGACCCACTGAGCCGACTGTGAGTATGGATCAGGGAACGTCGCCCCGCTGCCGATGGTCAACTTATCTTTGGAAGACACCTTGTCTCTCATTGACAGACCATTAAAATAATCTGAGAAGGCCTCTGTATCTTCCATTACTCTGTTTCTCTCCTGATTTTCATGGTCCTGACACCGGCTTCCATGTACTGGTGACACCACAACTGTCACTTTATGCCACCAGTTAGGCCCCGCCCACTAAGTACATCATCACTGTTTACCAGCATCGAAATGGTCTATACATGGATTTTGCCAAAACACTGCTGCATGTGTCTATCTCCAGCTGTGTCCATGCTGACCACAGTCTTTTGATCTTCTGATTCTAATGCATTGATTTATACCGCTTTATAATCTATATTTGATGTTTCAGATGTGTGGTCATTACCAAAAGCAACAATGTGATCTCTTCATTTCCCCTGTCTGGACAGATACACAAATGAAGTTTTAAAAATTCTCGCTTTGGACAGTATTTCCGAAAATCTCTTTTAGAAACTTTTTTTCCTTTCTTTTATGGCTTCCCTCCACATGTGCAAATGTTTTAAAAAATGAATAAACTCTAAAAAAAAGAATGATAGTGGACTATGACAGATGTTTCCGGCCTTTATGGAGACACATCTGAATAAGTTGACACAGCCTCTCCTCTTTTTCTCCAATGAATGAATTAATATTTAATTTCAAACACAGAAAAAAATACAATAAAACCACCAACAGATGTAGATGCTCAAAGTAAATTATCAACAAAAAACAACCAAACAAAAAAAAATCATACTATTAAACAAAAGAAATACGCAATACAATTTTAGCATTATTTACACATCCGAAAAGGAGTGGGAAGAAATAAACGCTTATTTAATCCCACCCTTTTTCCCTAAATCATGTATCTAAATCAAAAGCACGGTTGCAAATGCAAATCTTACACATTGACCCTTTAAGATGATGGTGCATTCTATCTTTAAAATTCAGAGTGAGACTGACATTTCCTAGCAGTTCACTTAAGAAAATAAATAAAATAATAAAATTAATATAATTTAAAGGGGTCAAATTTTGCTAAACCCACTTTTATTAGTCTTTGTTACATTTATTTGTGTATTTGGACCCTAATAGTTCATAAAGTTTGAATTTGAACCCTCCAAGTGCTGCAAAGCTATCTTTATATTCATTTTGGCAAAAATCCAGTGGATTTCTACAACCTGTTTTAATTCCCTCTTAATTTTTTGCAGCTATAACTAGTTACTCCATTTGCACATATAAGGTCAAGACTTCCAACAAACATTTCTCTGAGTTCAACATAATTGTTCATCAGCAGCAGCAGTTGTTGTAAAAACTGAAAACATGTCCAAACTTCGAGCCGATTACCTAAAATGTTCCGTTGTTGGTTGTATTAACAAAGTGGAAGCATGGTCAACAACCTGGAGGGGGTGGGGCGTGAAGTGGTTTATTTGCATTTAAGGGGCCAGCACTCAAAACGACCTTTCCGGTGTCATTACTCAGAAATAGGGTTGAAGATGAACCTGTGGAGTTGAATTAATGAAGAATTCAGACCCAAGCAGAGCATTTACAGTTTATGTAGACCACAGGGAAATGTTTAAAAATGCATAATTCCGTTTAAAAAAGCAAAATATCACTCCTTTTATGGCAAAATAGGAAGAAACACACAAAGTTGTCTTGAAGTATCTGAATCAGTAATGGAGTTCATAAAAATGTGAAGGGATACTGTGATTGAGTGCATGGTTCTCACTCATCTCTTAATGAAGACTACAATTAAGATGTATGACCAAATACTGATGCTAATTGACAGCTCTCAGTTAACTGTCAGCTCTCGTTAAATGAGTAGCCAACTTGGGAGCCAGTGGTTGTAATTGGGTATCACTCTTCATGAAAGAATTCTGCCACACATACAGTGCAATTTTGTGTTCATCAGCATCTTCCTTATATAAACAGAGACAGGAGAGCGGAGTCTGGATGTTGATTATCAGCCCTTCTCCTGACCTTTGGATCTGTGTGAATCAGATCTCGGTTGTTTACAATAAGGTGCTGACCTGATGAATCTGGAGTGGTCTTACGAAAGCGGAGAGTCGGAGACAAGCCGCAAGGAAAGAATGTGCTCCCAGAGGGCTCAAAGAGCACTGGCATCTATCAACAGAAGAAATTGAATGGGATGTTCCAGAGCAGCAGAGATTAGATAGGTCCAGGGTGTTGAGCAAGCACAAGCTACCGATGTAATGCTTCCCTTGAAGGGGTGAGATCAGACTAACAGAACACAGCGGTGCAAGGACGCCCGGGTGCATGTACGCACACACATGTATGTTGGGCTTCCATGTGTTTAGGGGACATTACCTTCACACATCTTACCAAATCTTAATAACATCTTAGTGATATCTGTGATGAAACTCCAGTTGAATATCTCTACTTCCTCTGGTGACTTGACATGTGGGGCTCCACTGAGTTTTTTTTTTTGTTTTTTTTTTTTTTTTTAGGATATTAACCCATAAAGACCCAGAGCTACGTTTACGTCAGTTCCCAAATGATCTTTTCTCTATATCTAACCTGTCTTAAGTGATTTATTACCATTTATTTATTATATTATCCTCTGTATTTTGTATTTTATCAGTATAAATCTGGTATTTTTCTATATTTAATTCACTGATCTTGTAGATGTTCCTAAAATCTCAGGGTAACATTGAGGGTTATTAGAAAAAAAACAGAAAACTGAAGAAAAAGTGACTTTTTCAGTACAATATATCATTAAAGCTGTGTATGACGTTCATCACCAATTTTTCTTCAGATCTGTAAAACCCGAGTCATAGCCTAAGTAGCACGGATCTGTTAGTCTTTCTGTGATTATGCACCTGAATCGCTTTCCTCACGTTGAACAAGTCAAACCGAAACCAAACCATCCCTCGGGCCTTTTCGGAATTCCACGCAACCGCAGTGTGACTGCAGCAGCAACAAACACGGAAACAGCTTCATTGCTTCTTGCTGCTGAACACTACGGAGCCTCTGAACGTCCAAATGGGTCATATCTGATGACCATGAAAAGATAACAAACTGCATTTTATTTACATGTATTGATAGGATTAGTGGATACATCAGTAGATGGTTTTGGTTGACGGTGGATGTTTGAGTCTTTATGGGTTAACCCTACGATAACTGTTAAAATGTAGACCTTGTTCCTTGAAGCGGTAATGCTTGATAGTTTTTTTTTTTTTAGCATCACCAGGCTAACACGCTGTAATTGCTTTCCAGTATACAGTGGTGGAAAAGGTTTTTTGGACACCCCATGCATTTGTGATATATTGCATTAAGAATCACTCTGAAGTCATTGAACTCTGTCACTTATTGTTTCATGCTCCCTTCTGCATGTGCACTGTTCTGACAAGGTTAAACTGGATGTTACTGCAAGATAATGAAACACATCTAGAACATGACATATTGAAACTGGCAAGAATTTAGTTGTAGTATTTTTTCTTCTTTTAAGGTTTATCTAAAAAACTTTTTTTCATTACTGTATTTTAATTCATGTGGTGATGACTGCATCTACTCTTTTCCTGTGTTTTCAGGCTGTAGAAAATCTCCCAGTGACAATTTTGACCCCGATTTTTCCTAATCACAGGTGTTTTCATACAGGTAGGAGGGGTTAAATCTGTGATTGACAGCTGTAATTATTGATCATTAATCAAAAATTGGTCAAAGGCAAATGGTGCAGTTCTCTAATACAACACTCCACTTGGTGTATTGGAAAAGTAGCTTAATTTTTTTTCATATTGGCATGAAATGACATCAGGTCGTCAAACTTTTGATGTGGACCAAGAGGAGAGAGCTGCATAAGGACAGTGTGTATTTTTTCTTGTAATTTATGCTGGGTGGTGACATAAAATGGAAAAAAAATGAGAGGGAAATGAAGTCTGAACCTGCTGTAAAAACATGGCGGTGCATGTGACTGGCTCTGGACTAACAAAACAAAACACAATGATTCAACAATGAAAACAGTTGTATTTCATTTCAGTTAAATTCCCTTGAAACTCTCTTGGTCTGACACACCCAACCCTTAAGTGATGGAAACATCTGCACACTGTACAGATCCAAACTGAATTCTGTTATTTTAAATCACTCTCTTTACGGTAGGTAGCATTTTCATCTTTTTTTTCCCCTTCGCTACCTGCCGACCAGCAGGCGATAGTGATTTGAGCTGATTACAGCCTTTATGAGAAACGCCTGCTGTTGTCTGTGATACTTGCCAGAGGAAGATGTTGTAGATCGAAATGTTGCCTATACAGTAAAGAGAATGCTTTGAAATGAGAATTCCATCACACACTGGGAGATGAACAGTGTACAGACTTTTCTTTATGACCTCCGCTGGTATTTGTGTGTGGATGTGCACATGTTCCGTTCCACTTTTCACCTGCATTTTTTTTTTTTTTAGTGTCCACATAAGGCACTGAAAACCTAACAAAACTTAAACCCTAAATCCTCCTGTTAGGATGACCATACGCGGCTGGTTAGTGCAGCAAAAGAAAAGACTTGAAGATGATGAGGGTACGGTGCATTAAACTCATACGCGTTTATTCACCAGACCAGAATAAAAACATGTACAGCAGTACAGGCACGGCAAAAATTGGAGACCTAACCAGTAACAAGAACAGATGGAAAATGGCACCTATTATACCCTATCCCTGGTCTACTTAATTGGAGGCTCACATTAACAGGGGTTTTAAAATATAATTTATCATATAGATAATCACCCCCGATAATATAAACCACATCGCACCAACCTAATGTTTATCCTTACTTTTGTACTGTTATCTGCTCACCCCATAATAAACACCAACCCATTAGAATAAATATACATTGATACACACATGACTAAACCCCCCCTCTTCCTATCCTCTCACTTGGTCCTTCCCAGAACCTTTAAGTAGGTGTTTGTACCCAGGGGACTCTTTTTGGTGGAACACCCTGGAGAAGACACAGGAAGGACAGGTAATATTTCACATACACTTAAACACAGGTCAACAACTAATGCACCAGAAACTCTTCTACATTGCAATTCCACTCCACATAATTTAACTTCCAGCATTTATCAGTCATGAACATAGGTGTGCACACAGTACTGTTTGTGGCTAGTCTAGCCTCTCTCTCCTCCAGGTGGAGCCGAGTGTTCATTCCTGCACCTGACAGTACAATTACTCGACTTAACAGGTTTAAAATCTTCAAGTATACACACATTCCATAAATAATGTGCAAACTGCTCTGTGCAAATCCTGCAAATAAAGTGCAATTATCACCATGAAAGTGTCATTATTAAATACCCCTTGTGCAATATTTACAAGGCCCAAAGCCATCAGTCTTTAGTAACGAATGCGTCTTTGTTACACCTCCTTAATCCATGAAGACCCAAACATCCACCACTGACAAAAATCATCCACTGATCGATCTGTTAGGGTTCTGAGCCTATTTTGGCTGTTTTTGAGTACTTTTGATTTTGCCTTTATATACTATATAAAGAAATGTTTCCAATACCCATGTTTGGTATCCTTTTTTTCCAGCACAACTTCATCTATATCATGTGCCTGTTATTTTTTTCACTTTAACTACTATATCAACATAAAAGGCCAAAAAACACACAAAAAATATAAAATCCGATTTGAAAAATGTATATAACTTATTGCATAAATAACACAAAGATGCTGAACGAACCTTTTCAAAGACTTTAAAAGTGAATGTTGGTTCCAAATGTTAGGTATATAAATTAAAAATTGTAATAAAACTACACTCAAATATTTGACATAAAAGCATATCTTTGCATATGCGTTTTCTCACCACCCCGGTCCTCCCAGGTTCTGCATCTGGATCAGGTGGGGTCATTCTCACCCTTACATGTGATGCTAATGCAGTCTGTGGATTAGAATCTGCAGATTCAGCCAGTTTTTTCCATTTTGAAAAAGGACAAAAAAATAACGAAGATATGTTAAGAAATATAACGCCCCACCTCATTTTCATACTCTTATTCACATTTGTTTGCTCCGGTTTCAGAACGTCATATCTCCAGCTGTATTTGCTCTATCAAAATAAAATAAAAAGTGGGAGAGTGTTTCGAATCCGCAATTTTGAAAGTAATTGTCCCCAGTGCTCTATACTTCTGATGTGTTGAATATGTCGTGATTCAGTCAGGGGGCTGTGACTGTGGACCCCTAAGGGTTAATGCCTGTTCATCCACTAATCATATCAATCCATGTAAATAATTGGTGTAAAATACAGTTTGTCACTTTTTCATGGTCATCAGATATGACCCATTCGGACGTTCAGAGGCTCCGTAGTTACCATGGAAACAGTCATCTTCTACAACATTGATTCACCAGTAAGAGCCATGGAGTTGGATCAATGCCAGTGGATGGAGACACTCGATTTATGTTCAATTGATACATTTTACTGAAAAAGTCACTCTTTTTCTTCAGTTTTCTGTTTCTGACATAATAAACCAACTTCAGTCTGAGCTTTTATAAACGTCTAAGTGATCAATAAATTAAATATAGGAAAATACATGATTTACGCTGAAAAATGCAAAATACAGAGCGTAATATTAGAATAAATGGTGAGAAATCACTTAACCTCCTGAGACCCAGCAATGCATGTTTGTCCTCTGTAGGGGACAAGAGTTTCACAGCCTTACTAAAAAAAAAAAAAAAAAAAAAGTATTTGAAAATTTGTGGCATCATGCCATTTCCAATCAAGGCAAATATTTAATGTAAAAAAGCCAAGACTTTGACTTTCATGGGTCTCAGAGGTTAAGAAAGGTTAAAAATAATTAAAAATTCATTTGGGAACTTCCACAAAAGTAGCAGTGGGTCTTTATGGGTTAAATGGTTTACAATACTGTATATAGACCTGCATGTTAACTCTATTAGGAAGCCAGATGTATATCATACGAATTACACACATACATAGTCCTTCATGACATTTGAAGAAGACCTGTGATGCTTTGTTTGCTTTGAGAGTTCACAGATGGATACCACTGGACAACATTGGACGTGTGCTACATCCGCATTAACTCTGTCTTCATAAGAACTTGTAGATGTCAGGAACCGTATGACTCCCATTTGAGTGAGTATTAACATCCAAGGAAAAGTTAATCAAAAACGGCTTATGATGCATGTTTCATAAACCACCACTGGAAATGTCACAACATGTTTCCATGACGGCAGGGATCTTTGTTTTCCACAAAGGTGATAAGGTTAGCAGTGGTGTTATTACTAATGGATTTTTAAATCCCTTAAAAGTCTTGAATTTTAAAACCCCTGCTTGACTCATTTAGTCTCAGAGTTCATTCATGTATCCGCTCACTATTAGTCGGTTTGCTTTCCAGAAGCAGGAGCCGTGCTAGTGTCTGATGACATACCGGATCATTCTCCATTCTGCAGTATTACATCTGAACAGTATAAGGTTACACCATGTCCTTGTTTTTCAGATTTTCTCTTGACTGTAATCCACATGATTGAATATGCAAAGGCAAATGCTGTCTTTGATATGTACATTTGAGTCCTGCACCATTTTATGCTGCAGCTCTAATCAGCCGTCTCTCCTGTTTTGCCCTCACACTGTTAGTGCGATCATGAAAGGATGGTGGGACTTTTTTGGCTCCCGCCACTGACTGACGGCTCTGAAAAGGTTTCAGTTTGTTTCTCAGTGGATGGCAGCTGAATGTTCAATTTGTTGCCTCTGCACAGACCCTTTTTAGACCTGTCATTTAAGCCTATTTACCCTAAAACGATTTAAACACCCATAGCAGCGAGGGGTCCTATGTAAAATTGCTTTGGGAAGACTCGTAGCACCGTGCAAACCCACCTACACTCCCATGTGAAATCTGTCACATTAAGAAAAAAAGACATGGCTCATGTTGTGGTAATCTGAAGGCGTAAAACTATTGCATAATAAAAGAGGCACAGGAGAAGAAAGAAATGCCAAATTATAGAGGAACTGGTGCAAAATAAAGAATGTAAGGGCACAAAAAGGGTAACGTAAAGTAAGAGAGGGGGCGTTTACTACTCGGGGAGGTATAGCAAACCCCTTTTCCATCCATCATCCCTGTCTCTGTCCCGTCTACTGAGCAGGAGAGGTAATGAAAGTAATTTAATGTACATCTATAATTAATATGCTCTCTTTGGGCGGTGTGGTTGGGCCGGACGGGTGATGGAGTGTGTTTATTATGTGTGTGTGAGGGAGCTGGCATGACGGGGCAGCGGGCCACTGACGTGCTAATTCACCAGCCATCACTCCAGCAGCGTGGAGGTCAGATCGGAGCAGCTATATGGGGCACCGCCGGCTTCCGCACTCCCATAGGTACAGGTAGAAAGTGGGTTTTTGTTCTTTCTCTTCTACTCTCTTTTTCTTTTCCTTCGCTCTGAGCCTCCTGAAGAAAGAGGAGACGGGAGGCGCAGCACGTATCAGCGCCCCGGGCCAATGTTCTCCCCCCATGTGTCCTGCTCTTTCTCTTTTTCCTTCTCTTTCTCTTGCCTTCCACTTCACAACTCCTTCCTACTCTCTCTCTCTGTCTCTTTCTCTGCTCCGTTAGTAAACTCCCTTTCTCTCCGTCTGTTCGGCTTCACCACTTTCTCTTTATTTCTTCTAATATTCTCCTCCTCCTCCAAGAAAACTCAGTGAATGCACTTCAGGAATTCCTTTTTTTTTTTTTCTTTTTCTAAAGGCAGGCTGCTTTGCACAAACACAGTTCAAACCCGACTGCCCTCAGTGCTGTCTCCTTTTGAAACTCCCTGCTCTTTGAATACCATCCGTTTGAAGAGAATGCCCTCTGCATTTCTTTTTCACAGTCACTCAAGTATGCGCACATACTGTCATTTATACACACACACTCACACACTTTCCTACTTCACCGATAAAGACCAGCAAACACCTAGTACCTCCAATTTCAGCAGTGTTGTTAATAAGAAGTGTTTTTTTTTTTTCTCTTCCTCTTTGAACTCCTACTCCCTCAGTTCAACGCTTTATTCCTGCTCTATCAGGCCTTACTTACATGCACAACCTTACTCCAGCCAGGGAGTAATTCAGGTTAAACTACTTATAAAACTACTTTTCCACTTTTCATCTTTCTTGCTACTAAGTCCATCCATCCACTTTCTGAACCGCTTAGTCCAGGGGAGTCAAACTCAGGCTAGTCTAGGGACCACATTCGGCCCAATATGAGTTCAAGTGGCCCGGACCAGTAAAATAAGAACATATTAAATGATAAATCATAAATCATCCCAACTCCAAACTTTTTTCTGTGTTTTAGAGTGAAAATAGCAAAATTGCATTTGGAAATATTTACATCTATGAACAATCCTTTAATAAATGGGAATAACATGAACAACCATGATTTTTTTTAAAGAAATATTTGTGAAATTATGCCTCAGTTTATCATTTACACATGTGCATTACGACTTACAGGTGCAATTTGTTTATTTCATAATACATTTAATTTATTTAATTTTCTTTTTTGCTACATTCTAATTAAAGTGCTCTTTCATTTGTTGTTTTTGTATGTATATGTGTGTGTGTGTGTGT
>JAPQRP010000024.1:29348904-29363791 GCA_037367295.1 Apogon hyalosoma | reverse complement strand
ACATGATACAAGTAAATGTGTCTCTATATGCACATGTTTATACTTAAAAAAAAGAAAAGGTAAATTATAATTCTGTGATTGGAAGTGTTCTATTATTCTTCAATAAAAATACTGGGGGAAAAAAGATGTAAATGTACACATTTTCATGTAATTTGACTTTGATACACTAAAACAAAGAGAAAAATTTGGAATTGTAATTATTTATAGGCTTTTATGATAGCATTCCACTGGTCTGACCCACTTGAGATCATATTGGGCTGTATGTGACGCCTGAATTAAAATGAGTCTGACATCCTTTTAAATGTTGATATCTTCAGTGTAATTTTTCCATTTTACAAATTCATCCCACAGGCCGATTTTGGCACCTCTGACTGGTCGTGAGGGTGCCAAAGTCCATCCCAGCTACCTGTGGATGAAGGTGGAGTACTGTCAGTCACAGGGTTGGCATTTACAGACTAAACAGGTCTGTGGGTGCGTAACACCTATAGGTGATTTAGATTGACCAATTAGCCTTCATGTCTTTGAACTGAGGGAGGAACCCAGAGAGAACCCATGCACTCAGGGAGAACATGCAGACTCCACTGACTGGTGCTGAAATGAAAACCAGGACCTTCTTACTGTGAAGGTTCTGTGCTAAATACTGTACCACCATGTCCCCCTGAGTAAATAGATTCCAGTAGTTCACTACAGAAACACTTTTTACATTTAGTCATGTACATATTTTTGATTATATTTAAGTTATCTTCTAATCTATCCAATACAGATGTTTAGAATTAAAAAAAAAAAAAAACAAAAACTTTCTTATACATAGGACTGTTTTCATACAGACTTATTGGTTTTACCAGATGTTTCACTGCTTGAACTATTTAAACATCAGTCAGAGGGAGATGACGATATTTTGTAATTTGAGTGAAATCGACATAACATTTTCCTTTCCTCTTAAATTATAAATTGAGCAAGTGTAACTCGATTTTAGTGACAAAAGAACCAACAGACAAAGCAAAAATTAAATCTGCATTTTACAGCCAATTACATTGCACATCACTATTTCAACATCAAACAATAAACAAATAACCTTTTAAATCTGAAAATTTATTCAGATGAGGAAAACCAAAGGTAAATTATCACGCTCATGCATCACAGCAGGGGATTTCACTGAATATCCTGAGTGTTTTGATGCGTTAGCAACTAGAAAAGTGAATCCTCAACTGGTGTAATTGTAGCTTGTGCCTCTCTTTGCTTTCCCTCCCCTGTTGACTGCCCCCCCCCTTCGTCCATGCTGCATGTGTTTAAAGCTTTGTCAACAGATGTGGCGAGGGTCAGAAGGTGTGTGGACTTTGCCAGTCCAGTGCCCACATGTCTGATTTTAATGGGAAGCATATGGAGGTGGTGACTGATGAGTGGGATGCGGCCGGTGACAGGTGCTGAGTCGTCTGTCGCGTTGACCTGCGCCCCACGACGGCCCGAATCAGAGGACACCTTCATTCGGCGAGGCCTGACCCCAGCAGACACACAAACACACCGACCGACACCTGCACGCGTAGCTTCGACTCGCTGTTGGCTTTAAATGTACGTGTAGAGTTCAGTCCAAGCTGGCGGAAGCATGCTCACTTCCATGCCTGCAATTATAGAAACATATGGAGAACGTCCTCCTTTTGCTCCATGGACTATTGACTCATGGAATATGTTATCATTTTTCCAGAAGTGAGAATTAAGGGGCTGGTTTCTGATTTTTTTTTTTTTTTCTTACTTTTGGTCTGCTTTCTGTGAATCCAGAGGGTATATATTTTCAATCTCTGGATGCAACAGTAGTTTATCTTTTACACAACATACATTTTCTATAGCACTTTTTTTTATTACACATTACAACACTTTTGGCATTCATAGTATTTTTGTGAAAAAAAAAAAAGTCTCTTACCCCTTTTCCACAGCACTTCTGCTATGGGAATATTTCACCTTTATTCCAGAACGACATCTGTGTAAACAAAATGGTGGGATCATTTGGTCCCACCTTTATTGTGGCTTTGTAACACCTCTGAAGGTAGTAACAGAGCCATGATAACAGTGGAATCATGATTCCGGAACGCTATGTAAAAGGAACACCTCTCGTTCCGCAACCAAGGTGTTGTTTTGATGACGTATTGCGTGTGCGACCCCCGCGCCGGGGGGATTTAAGAATGACTGCAGGCTGTGTACAGTAAACATATCAATGTGACCAGAAAGATGTCAAACTGGGGAGACGCTGAGATCTGCAAGCTGTTGTCATTTCAGGTGAAGGACTTTATCCATGCTCACATTTGTGGGGCAGTGAAAGACGGGCCGACTGGAGAGGTTAACAACACCGCTATGCTTGGGGTATTTCTGATGCGCAAGTTATACGTCACACTATAGTCCGTGCTGCGTCACCGCCCCTTTGATTCCGGAATGCAGGTCCGCTGTGTAAAAGTCCAGCCTGTCTCACCTCTGTTACTCCTTTGGCTTGGCTGTGGAAATCGGTCAGTGGTGGCAAAAAGGTGGGATCATCATCTCACCTTTTTTTCCAGGATCTCTGTGTAAAAGTGGCTTTACTCTGCATGATGTTCATCTAGAACACATTTAAAGATACAGTATGCTATGCGCTGGTTTACTTAAATTTAGTTTTGGTGGAGTCTGTGTTTGTTAGTGTACGCTGAGGCTGCTGTAGAGGAGCAAAAGCGAAACAGTGAAGAACTTGGGATTTCCATAAAACCTTGTTACATAAACCTGTGCAACTGATCTTAGATACAGGCAACGGAGAAAGTCAGGAAAGGTACTAATTTTACAAGGTTCATTGGAAATAAAAAAGGCAGTTAATGCATGTAAACATCCTCACATATATACCATATTAGACTTTTACTCCTTAGGTAACCTAATTTCTGCTTACTGATCATAAATAAAGAATTGTGATGATAGTCCCATAAGATCGTAACTCATTGCTGTCAGAAATAAGTAAGTAGGAGGTTATTGACAGAAGACTGTTGAGTCTTTTAATGTAATGCAGTAGTATAATGTAAAATGCAGAATAAGGCATCAATAACAGCTTTAGAAAGACTAATAATATAGATGCACCTTAATAGAAAGTGTTGCCAAAGTTTCAGAGTATGTCTTTAAACGATGGCAGAATACTTTTGTTCATGGTTAATGCAGATGCACAGTGTAAGTTCTTTGACTTCACCTTGAGCTATGATTAACTGAAACCCTCTACCATCCACTTTTTGTTCTAAAAGTCGAACTGTAATGTTTTTTTAGAACTGGGGAAACAACTTACTTCGGTGCCTCTCGAGTCAATATCTCCATTTGTGCAAGACGATTATTTTGTGTACAATGTAATCAGGTTTTCTGAGGTAATGACCTTGCAACTTCTCCTCTTTCCTCCTCCCCCTTTCCTGTGAATCAGAGATGGAAGATGCAGTTTGACGCAGGACACAGAAGATGCAGTTGGATTCTATGGCAACTGGCGCCTGCAATAAGGTCGCATAGGAGGTGTTTAATTAGTGGGCCACAGCCGTCCCCGAGGAGGAGCTTTTTATTACCTCAATATGTCATAGAGAGCATCAGCAAGCATCCGTGCACCCTCATCTGAACACAGGCAGGCATGCACACGAGCGAGGGGAACACATGGCATTAAAAAAAAAAAAAAAAAGTGAATGAGTGTTTTGTGTTCAGAGAAACTAATGAGTCAGAATGAAGAACTAAAGGATGAAAAAGAGTAAAGAGAAAGAGGAGGAGGTCATGGATTGGAGAGAAAGAATGAGAGAGATGGAGAGACTAAGAGGAGGTCAGCAAAAAAAAAAAAAAAGAAAAAAAAAGCCAAGTAAGGATCAGCCCAAAATTGGCAAGAGCAGGAAAAGGACAAACAGAAAGCAGGAGAGAGTAATGCGGCCACTGTGGTGAGGCTCCACGCCGTGTTGTCGCCCAGCAGAGTGTTCATTCCTCTCATTACTAGCTTGCTGAGATTTTTTTAGGTGCTTAGCCAGCTGATTGCTGGGTCACTTTGGCCAGCAGAAATGAGTGGCATCTGTTCATTCCTGACTGTGTGTGCCACTAAGCCAGTTGGATGTATCACTTTAACGTGGGCGTGGGGTGCCAGGGCCATTAACACATGCCAGGCCTGTGAATGGCTACGCGGCTACATCATGCATGCCAGTACATCATTAGCTGAGGCAGAGGAAGACCAGGAGACAGGAACAAACACACACAAACACAAACACAGAGGGTGTGTTGTTGTTGTGAAATGGTCTCTGAAAGCTGTTTGCACATAAACTGGACTTTTCTTCTTTTTTTTTTTTTTTTTTTTCACACATGCATGCACGGAGCTAAACAAACTCACAAAGCGTTTTTTGGGAATGTGTGTGTGCACGTACACGCTCATTTCATTAAAAAAAAAAACACAAATAACCGATCAATCTAAGAATCTGCTCTGGTCTTTGTTGCCTGTGCTCTTTGTTGTCCGTGGCACCCTGCATAGTGGGAGATATTAATGAGCACGCCTGGGTCTGTGAGGACAACCCCCAACATGAGCCATCTATGCCATCAACTTGAGGTGGCATTCTCAGCGCTTGTCTGAAAATCAACTGAAGCTTTTAGACGAGGACAGAATCTTGCCAGGGGGTCTCACAGGGAAAGACGAATGATTTTCAGTGGATGAAAACTGAAATCCTGCCAGTTTCCTCGTGCTCTCATCTTTCTTTATCTTCCATTTCCAAGTTCATTTAAAGAACTACAGCAGTGTTATTAACAGGAGGAGTGTACTGTTAGCTTTCTCTCGCTGACCTTTTTCTCTTGGCTGTGGGAGTGGGGAGCTAAACTGTGGACCACATTGTGGGTGGCCCACATCTGAGCTGGTGATTGATTGCATTTTTATAAGAGCAATGTAGAACCTGTGCCAGTAATTGGCGCAGTGCTTTGGTTTTTTTCTCTTATTTTCTACTCCTTGGCTTGCTTGCTTGATCTATGTTCCCTCTCACTCATAGTGTGGATGATTTAAGAAAGCAATTCTAAAACCAGCAGCGGCGAGTTAAAGAGTGGAACAAACACAGACCGTCTGCCAGCAGAGGTCAGTGTTGCTCCATTGATGAAGTTAAAGGCCACTGTTCTTTCCACTCTTTTAGTCTCTGGCCATACCTCTAATATTTTCTACCTTTCTGTACCCACTTCTCACTACCCCCCCCCCCATTCATCTCTTTTCCTGAATTGTACTTTAGGTGAACGATCTGAGACCATTATGGGATAATCACAGCACGGCGCATACATTTTTATCTCCCCATACCTCCCTCAAATACAGCACATACTTGCTCCCGCTGAACCACTGTGCGCTAATTGCATTTGACTCCACTTAATCTAATGGCTTTACGAACAATGGAACATAAAAGACGTGCTTTAAATGAGGAAATCCAATGAGCGTTGGAGAGAAATTAATAGAGTTACGTGTGAGAGATGCTAACAGGATATTGACACAGATTAAGACACACACATGAGAGAAAAGAGATTAAAATTCCACCATCAAAGGATCCCTCCCATCCTATATTGATTGGTGAGTGTGTTGTTGTCAACGTTTAGATTTGATTACCGCTGACACACAGGGCTGAGGCTGAAACACAAGGCTGGTAATGGCCGCGATGCTTTGTGCATATCAAATATAGCACGAATCCTACCGGAGTAATTAATATCGCACTGTGGTTATGAATTTCCTGGCATAAACGGCCAATCGGATTTGCATGGCTTGCACGGCGGTAATTAAGATGAAGCATCAGGGAAAATGTTTCAGCTAATTCTCCCTCCGTGTTTCTTTTCTCTCTCTGAGGACTTCTCCTTTAGTCACAGCTATCTTAAATATTTGCAGGGAAAACTAGGTGTTGACATTTGCCTTTTCATCGTCACGCAGCTCGGAGGAAACACACTGGGGTAATTTCACAGTTATGCCGGATAATGGAGGAGTAGCACAGGTCATGCGGTGTTACCTCTAGTGCTCAGCTCTATTCTTTTTTTAGGATGGGGGGGGGCTTCTGCTTGTGGTAGGTTGTCAGAAAATGCTTTTTACGGCTCTTGATTTTCACATGTTTGAGCTCCCTTCAGACAACTTGGAGTGATGTGTGTCCCTCGAAGGGGATTTGCTCTTTTTTTTTTTTTTTTATAACAACCTCCTCTCTACCGTTTGACACTGGGTTGTATTTCCTGTGTGCTATTGGCCCAAACCTCTGGGGCTTTAATGGTGGTTTCTCAAAAATCATCCCATCAAAAAGCTGTCAGTGTAGTTTGAGATCAGTCAGCTGTCATCAGGTGGGGGCAGATATTGACCTTGTGGTAGGTAAGCTACACCGCGCCGTACTATTTTCAGCTCCTCGTGGACAGATTTTATGATTATTGGGTCACGTTAACAATTGATCTGTTGTAATCTTTTGTCAGAAAGCAGAGGGGAGTAGTAACCTGAATGTTAACGTAGCATGTATTTATAATACAATTACACAGAGTTAAAAAAAAAAATCATGTAAATATTAACATGCAGGGTCTCCAGTGTGTCTGAAATGGACAGATAACTGTGGTACAGCTAGTCTTGTGATGGTAGGTTATAAGATAAGATAAGATAAGATAAGATAAGATAAGATAAGAAGAAGTGTGAAGAGTGTGAATGTGGGAGCGAATGAATAAAGGATCAATAATGTAAAGCGCTTTGGGTGCCTTGAAAAGCACTACAGAAAATCAAATTCATGATTATTCTTCTTCTTCTTATTATTATTATTATATAAGACTTTATTAATCCTAACCGGGGGTAATGGCAGTGTTTACAGAAAATACAGGAAATCACTTCAGAATTAGAATCACTTTGCAGGTTTTGCAACAATATAAAATGCATGTATTTATGGAAATCCTGAAAAAACTCAAAATTAATCTTCTCATCTGTGTATTTTCATCACCACAGGGAGCAGATCCTCTTCCAGGCCATGTGATGTAAATGTGTTTCTTCTTCTTCTCCTTCTTTTTTACTTCTTCACGGTGTTACTGAGCATTAAGGTTAATTCACTACTACAAAAATATCCGAGCTCACATCACACCTGCAATTTTGAAAACCTATTACTGGTGATTTGAAACACTATCATGATAAAAATATTCGTGGCAGCTGCCAGTATTATCCAATTTTAGGTTTATTTAGGTTGATTGCTTTCTCCTGAGTCAGAATAACTAGATGTTTAGATGTTATTTGTGGTTTTAAAAAGTTTATTTAACATCAGAACATGACAAATATTTCCATATTTCAGAACCAGAATCAATATTAGAATCTTTATCGGCCAAGTTTGTTCACTCAAACAAGGAATCTGACTCCAGTTTAACTTTAGCCTTCCCATACTATAGAATAGAATATGGAATAAAAGTAAAAAAAAAAAAAAAAAAGCATCTGATTAAAAAAAAAAATGAATTTTTTTCCTTCACAAAACTAAACAGGATATTTGAACCAATTATACTGAGAAAAAAAAACTGAGCAAAATCATATAAAAAGAAGCTCTGGAGCATTTAAGTGTAAGTGTAGATGACTATAATATTATATGTGATTATTATTTCATAGTTCAGCCACTGTTGGCAAAGAAACAACAGAATTAAACTTGTCCCAATACTTTTGTCTGTATAGTGTGCATCAGAGTGAGAATCAGAGTTATTATACACTTCACGAAAAAGCCCAGAACAACAAATCAACTGATTCTAATGACTGGCTTTGGCATCTTTCAAGGGTTTGGAGCTTTTCCTTGTTTTCCTGCTTTGCCTTTTTTGCTGCCGTCGTAGGGAGGGATGAGGCGAGGGGTGTTTTGTTGGTCCTCATTTCGCTGCTAGATGCCACCGAATATTACACACAGAGCACCTAAGGAGTTTGTGACAAAGAAAATATGCAAATAGAAAAAAAAAAAAGAAAAAGAAAAAGTGATTTTCAATTGCTGTGGGCAACAAAAATGAAATTATCCACATGACCAAACACTACCGAATGGAAGTGAAAAGACACAGTTTGTAATTTGGATGAAAAAAAACATAAAATCTGTTCAAGTTTGTAGAAGTGATATCACTTTGCAAATCCACATGGTGTATGAATAAATACAGCTCTGTTCTTGTTCTCCAAAAAGATCAAGTGCCCATAATGTCCTGAAACCATAATCGCCCCGCATCATCCCCAGTATAATCCTTCTCTGGAGCCATATTTAAAACTCACACATAAAATATTGTATTCTTTTATGTGTGTGAGAGAGGAAGGGTGTGCATGGGTTTCCCATGGTAAGTGTGTGTGTGCCCGGCGGTGGGGCGATGCATCTTTGTCCTTCCTCTTTCTCCCCTGCAGATGAGATGACTGATTCTGGGGTATGGGGGCTCTTCCCTCACTCCATGTCATTTCCAGGCCAGCGGGCCTCTTGGGACTCTCCACATTCCCTACCCAGCAGCCCCCAGAGCCCCCCGGGCCTATGACACGCATAACACATTGGCTCTGTCACCGCCACAGCTTATTTTAGAGCGGCCTCCTTGGCTGCTGGGGGAACTTTAACTTTATGTAAATCATATTAATAAATTTGTGAGAGCGATGGGAGGTGGGTGAAGTTGCTCTGAGGATTTCAGCGCCAGAAGGTGAGCGGGACAGTGACAGTAAGTCGACAGATGAAGGAAGAGGAGGGGGAGAGATGGCGAGCGGTACGGTCCAGTAAGCACGGTGTTGGTGGCGCAGATACAGCGTAAAAGGAGGTCAGGATAAAAATGATTTACAGTAACCTGCAGGTGAGGATTGTTATGGCTGCTGATTTTACAGATGAAACAATGAAATTGAAGGCAAGTGATGGATAACGGGACAGATGCAATGCACCGAGTGTAACAGCACAAAGAAGAAGTAATTATGTGTTAGGACATTTTTGGGATAAAATGAGGAAACTGCTTTTTTTTTTAACGTTGTGGAAGCAAAATAACATGTCACACATAATGGCAGCGTTTACATTTCAATATGAGGCTCTGACTGTATGATTCCTTCAATGGGGCTGTGGTAATTTACTGTTCACATTCCATCTCTGTATGTGATTGCTTGTGTTTGCATGCTCCTGTTTGTCCTTTGATATGATTGCAAACTGAGAAGACAACAGAGTTTCTATTTGTTCAATTTAGCCCCCGCTGCTGGCTTCTAATGGGTCTTTCCGCTGAGCTCATCTCCTCTATTTCATCCAACACCTGGCTCCCTGTCGCAGAGATGGAAGGAGCATGAGACGCAAATAGTCGCCTCTCTCAGCTGAGGGCGACATTACTGCGGCGCTTCCTGTTATTTTCTTTGGGTTTGGATAATGAAATGAGGGACGAAAAGGAAACACAATTCAACACTCAGCAACGTTCAGAAGAAGAGTCTTTACACGACGGAGACAAAAAGCTGCGAGACGGATAAGAAGCCAGACGCGATGATGTGATGATGTAAGGTGAAATGCTGCATGATGAGCAGATCTCAGGACAGCACACAGAGCCATTGATCGCTCAGGAGGAGATACTAATGCAATCGATACAGTGCACTGATGAGAATGTTTGCAGGAAGTAAAGCCCATCATTTTCCTATTTCACTTTGCCAAACCTGACTTCCACATGAGTGAAGACACAGAGAGGAAAAGTGTGCAATGAAGGTTGTGGAAGATGTTTACTTCAATTTTTAGCGATGTGTGTTGGTTTCCTTTCGGTATCAGGGTATTCATGTCCATGAAAGCGTTTTAGGCACAAATGGGTGAAATGAATGATTCAAATACCAGTTTTGAAGCAGGATTCTTTTTAGATTACTTTGAAAATTTAAATCAAGACAAGGTTCCAGTGATGTTTTTCTGTATCTGCACCAGGATTTATTTATTTTTTTTATCTTAACCCATAAAGACCCAGTGCTACTTTAATGACAGTTCGCAAATGAATTTTTCCGATTTATCACCATTTATCATCATGTTATCTTCTCTATTTTGCATTTTTTCAGTGAAAATCAGGTATTTTCCAACATTTAATTCACTGATCATGTACTTCAATCGTCATGCTGATATTACATTTGAGGGTTATTATACCAAAAACACAGAAAACGAAAGAAAAAGTGACTTTTTCAGTAAAGTATATAATCAACCGAACATAAACATAATGTAAATCAAGTATTTTCCCATATTTAATTCAGTGATCATGTAGATGCTCAAATTAAAGTTGATTGTTATAATATCACAAACAGAGAAAACTGAAGAAAAAGTGACTTTTTCAGTAAAGTATATCATTAACTGAACATAAACAAAATGTTTCCATCCACTGTCACTGATCCAACTCCATGGGTTTTACTGGTGAATCAGTGTTGTAGAAAACTGCTGTTTGCACGTGCACTACGGAGCCTCTGAACATCCAAATGGAAGGACGACAAACTGCATTTAACACCGATTATTTACATGGATTAATAGGATTAGTGGATCAATAGGTATTAAAGAGTTTAGATCAGTAGATGCTTTTGGACGCTAGTGGATATTTGGGTCCTTATGGGTTAATACAGGCCGCAGGGTATTGTCATCAGTTCATCATCTGTCTGTCCACGCGTGCAAAAAGTTTGGCATGGACTGAAGGCCGAGTGTTTTCAAGTGCAGACACGTTATGTTTAATTATGTCTTTGTATTGCGTCTAATTTCATTTTTTTTCTAAAGCCACCTGTGACTTGTTGCCTGTGAAAACCACCATATAAATAAATTATACTTGCTTACCCGATATGATATCAACAACTAGAGGTCACACAGTACAGTGCATATCTCTGCAAAGGCCCCACAGTCCTGTAATTCAATATCAAACCCCCTATCCTTGGCTCGTGCCCTACCCTTCCACTGAGTTCCACGTGAATCAGTGCAGCGGCTTTTGCATAATTCCACTCACACACAGAAAAACCCACAAACAAACCCACTTGACAGGGAGATTGCATTACCGTCTTGGTAGAGGTGAAGGAAAACTGTCACTGTCAGATAAAAAAGCAATGAATGCTTATGATGAAGACAAAACACTCGCTGCATGACATGGTTTTAAAATAAAGCACATATTAGCCAGAAGGAATTGATTTTGCAGTCTGTTTTCTGGGTTATCTTGTGTTATCACCGCCGTGGTTCATCCTCACTCATTGTTTTGCTCCATTGATAGATGCACACACACTTACGCAGCCTCTTCCAGTGTGTTGCTCTTAATTACAGGCAGCCTTCGGCGGGATGGGAGTGACGGCAGGCGGGGGGGCAGGCAGTGGGGTCTGCGCACCCACAGGGTCTCTTTCACACTGCTCTCTCACGACCACAGACGAATACTGATCGCATCTTACACACCAGGGGCGTAACATTGGGACACAGCGAGAAAATGGAGCTGCCAATAAAATTAATTAGCCTCTGTCAGTTCCATCATGCTGTTTAGGTTAGAGGGATTCAGATGACAACTGTGTTTGGATTAGTTTTTACATGAATATGGGCTTCGGCGAGTGGCTGTAAAATCTGAATGGATGATTCCGTCTGTTCACACTCAGGAAATCTGATTTTGTTTATGTTTTTCATTGCAGATGGATCCGCAAACTTGCTGTTTATTGCTTCTTGGCTTCCATACCTGCTCGTGTCTGTGCACATGTATGATTTGGATGCACTTGTGTTATTGTGGTGTACCTGCCTTATTTCCCTGGACCCACAGACGGAAGTGGCTTCGTTTCTCTGGCAGTAACAGCAATCTTGCAGCCCATGTGTTGATTACAAGGCCCAGCACACATACATATGTTCCCTGTCTGTCTGGCTCAACAAGATACAGCCTGGTTACATGCTTTACTAATCATTCCAACAGCACATGCTCTCCAGGGATCCAAGCCAAACTCCATATTTCAACACACACTTGTCAACATAATGGTATCAACGGCCTCAGAAGTATGATATTACGAGAAAGGAGGACAAACAGTGCAGTCTGTTGCCTGCTATCATCTCGTGCTTCTATAAAAATGACAGAAGTCTGAGCTTTAGTCAATCATCATTAAAATTTTATTGACTTTTGCTGTAAACAAATCCATTATATTAAAGCATTGCTTTGCAACAAAAAGGCACAAGTTGAGAAATTCCACTTCAGTACAGTTTTATTTGTTATATTTATCTCTTCAGAGGCTTTTTCTTCAATTATTCAAAAATGTTCCACCCTTTTGCCTTTCCTTTCTGCTTTACTACTGTTTTCTTTTAGTAGCTCATTACTGATTTATCCTCTTGTTTATGTGTGTAACTGCTGTAAAAATGCACTGTCCTAAACAGGAACAATGATTTATCTAATTAAGACAAATCACAGTGTGAAGACAGGATGCACTCGGACAGTTTGGAAAAAACAATTATTTCCTGATCTTTTCAAAAACGCGCCAGATAAAATTAACGGTTATGCAGCGTAAGTGTAGCCAACCACTCACAAATGTCTGAAAGCTTTCTTTACCTTCTGTTCACGCGCACACACCAGAGTGGTTTTAAAAGTCTTTCAAAGAAGGATTTTCTCAGTAAACAAAGACACAAGTTTCACAGACACAAATGTAGCTTCAGTTTCTCTCTGATGAATAAAACTAATAATACTTTATTATAAAACCTCTGGGCTGGGACTATCACTCATCTGAAGTGGGATTTGCAGCTGCAGGGTGATTTCAGCATTTTGTGATTTGCGCTTAAAAACGGTGTTAGATGTGTTCTCGTGCTGAACTGCAGTGAGGCTCCTGCATGTGACACAAAACTTGTGTGAAAGCTCTTGGTCTCTGTGGCGTAAAAGTGGAAGAGCAGCGTGTTCAATCATCTTCACTCTGTCAGCACAAAGACAAAGAGTTGCCTCCGAGCAAGCAGAGCCGGTCATAGGTGAGTCACACACACGTAGACGAATACAGGCATAGACTCACGTGCAGCGACATGCACGCACACACACACACACACTGAGCCGCTGGAGACGAGGCTGGCCAGAGGAGTGGCTGCCTCCAGTGCCCTTGGCGTGATCTTCAGGCCTGGCCCGATAATGGACACACAGCGGCTACACACCAACCTCCTTACTCACACACACACTTTCATCATGCCCTGCAATCCACCAACCTTTGTTGTCCCTCTCACCCCCCACATCGGACCCCCGCTGTCCTGTCACTCCGCTCTGAGATCAACCCCCAGTGTCCCGCTGGGCAGCTGGGAGGCGGTGCACAGGGCTGATGGTGTGGAGCTTATGTGTGTGTGAAAAGTTGGATAAGAAGTGGGCTTGGAATGTGTGGGGCCTTCGTAGACGTCGACAGTGAACTGACGTCTTACTGCATCTTATTGTCGTGGTCATTAGAGCGTGCAGTGCAGCGTTTCTTATCCTATTCTGTCCAGTCTGTACATAATCTGTAACATGAGGCAGCAGCAATAACAAATACATGTAGGGATTGTCAGAAAATCCATCCACATTTTTTAAAAATATTATTTAGACTATAAAGACCTAAACATCCACTGGCTACCAGAAGTGTCTAATAATCTAAAATATGTAAAAAGTAATAAAATAACTTAATAATTTTGCTATTTTTTTCTTCCTTTTCCATTCCTTCTTGAAAAAATTAATAGATTTTTTTCCCTTTCGCCTAAATTATTCTGTTCTAGTTCTAATCCCAACTTAATTTGACAAACCATACCCTCACTATTCGGTTATGTCGCCCTCAAAACAAATACATGCACACACACATATGTATGTATGTATGTATACGCACACACACAAACACATGCCTTCATCACCTTCAAACTGTTAAAATGAGTCCCTGCTTGTCTCTGTCTCGTCTTGTTTTCGTCTGTAGTGCTAGTATGTTGTCCTTCGCTTGTCATGTTCCGTCTTGCGTCACTCAATAAAAAAAGGGAAAACGAATAAAAAATGTAAAAAATTAAATATTTAATAACTGTCGATCCATTAATCCTGTCGATACGTGTAAATAATTAGTGTAAAATACAGTTATTCATCTTTTCATGGTCATCAGATGTGACCCATTTGGACGTTCAGAGGCTCCGTAGTTACCATGGAAACACCGTTATCTTCTATAAAATTGATTCACCAGTAAAACCCATGGAGTTGGATCAATGACAGTGGATGGAGACACTGGGTTTATGTTCAGTTATTGATAAATTTGCTAAACAAGTCACATTTTCTCTGTTCTGGTATAATAACCTTTGAATGTACTCAGTTCTTTTCATGATCAGCTAATTAAATACAGGGACTAATACATGATTTACACTGAAAAATGCCAAATACAGAGGATTATAATACAATAAATGGTAATAAATTACTTAGGAAAGGTTAAATGAAGAGACAAATTCATTTGGGAAGTGCCATAAAAATAGCACTGGGTCTTTATGGGTTAATATTTAGAAAAATGTGCTCTAGTTTTAGTTTTTTTACTCTTACATTTTACTTTATTTAAGTTATTAACTGCCCACGCACATGAGGAGGTATGAAGACACAGCTGACGATAAATAACATGTCAATTATATATGCAGAAACCCTAGAACAGTGCTGTAAATATTAGGATAATATCATCATATAATATTAATATATGTTATAAATATAAATACATCAACAACCATGTATAAGTATGTACAGTTGTGGAAAAAATTATTAGACCACCCTTGTTTTCTTCAGTTTCTTTTTCATTTTAATACTTGGTACAACTAAAGGTGCATTTGTTCGGACAAATACAATAATAACAACAAAAAATAGCTCCTAATAGTTCAATTTCAGAGCTGATATCTATCCATTTTCCATGTTTTCTTGACAATAACTAAAATCACTTAAGTTCGTACGTCAATATCTATGGCATTGTACTGACAAAAACAGTGCTTTTAGGCATTCCATGTTTTCTTTTCTGTCTGTTTTA